>BPLR01009692.1:0-29933 GCA_021605095.1 Caerostris extrusa | reverse complement strand
GGAGAAACATTCTGGCAGGCACTGTTTATAGATGTGACACAATGCACACACATTGACATGGTCGCAGTGACCTCGGTTTTCAGAGGCCACTAGCAGATGATCTCAAACCAAATCTTTTAATTTATTGATCTCATTTCAGCCAAGCAGGACAATAATTGGAATTATTAAAATATTAATGTTGTATAATCTCACTCAAGAATAATGAAACCTCTGATTGAATGTACTGTACTACCCCCTTCCCCATAGGATGATTTGAAATATAACCGTCCCACTATTGTGGGTCAAGTGGGAGAAAAACTCTGACCAGGCAACTGTTTATGAACGCGGACACACGTACACACAAATCGCCATCGATACCTCTGGTCTTTCCGAAAGGCCACCAGCGAATTGCCAAACATAAATCTTTTTAATTCGGTCAAGGAGATCAATAATTAAAATCAATAAAACAATGTTAATGGACAGTTAACCAACAAAACAATGAAAAACCTAGATTTTACAAAAACAAAGAATTTTCAATGCATCTTCTTTCAAGTTTCACTACACTGGTACTACCCCAACACGAAAGCCCCCAACACCAAAGCTGTCAATCAAAGCCCAGAATCCGTCTTCCTCTCTCCACTGGTCAGATGATCAATTGCACAGAAGCGGCGGAAGCACCACCACGTTTCTCAGCGCAAACAAATAAGCGGGCGCGAGTTCTCTTCGCTCGGAGAGACGCTGGCCAGGGCTCCTGGCTACTTCCCTCTCAAAGGAGATGCGCCTGGTGTACTGGTTCGGCACACTCTCCGGGATGCCCCGCTGAATGCACTTTCAGAATAGGTTAAGATGCCTCGAGTTGGATGAACTTGATCACATTGGCCTTCTGGCACGTCACTCTCTGTGGCCTCTTGAAAGGAGATTTCACACGCCAGTTGGTATTGAACTTCGGTGCATATAAGGCAGAGCAGCCGCCCTTATGTCTGCGAGCAGTTTCGTACCAATTATAATACTAATAACACGTGCTATGATGCAGTTCCTTTTGGATAAAGCAGTTTTTTAAATTAATTTTCAAAAGATGTACGGCAAGGGATCATTTTGGGGGTTTTATCATATTTGTTCTGGTATAAAACACAGCGTTGTCCATAAACAACAATGATAATATTTAACTTTTTGTGACCCCCAGGCCTGAGGGAGAGCCATTTAAAATTTGTCTTCAAGCTTGAGGGCCTACGGAAACAATGCAAATAACAATATAAATAATGCGTTTCTTTTTAATGCGTATATGTCAAACTTACATATGGGAATAAGTTTTTCACTCAAAATCAGCCATCAGGCACCAAACTTAGAATCCAGCATTGAAAAGAACGCATTAATGCCTCCATGTAAGCAAATCACCAACATTGCTTCAATAGCCGAATGCGCGAGCCAAGTGCACCACGGAGCCGATTTTAAGATATAAAAAAATATTATATACTACTGTGTCCAAAAAAAATAGATCTATTTTCAATTTAAAATTCCCGGCAATTATAGAATTTCATTTTTTTTTTTTTAGGTTGCTGGCACTGTCCTTGATACCTGTGTGAAATTTGACGTCAAAATATTCATTAGTATTTGAGTTACGCTTGGTTTTGTGAGATGCTAAAACTAATTTTTGGCGATTTTTGAAATGTCTGAAGTAATTGAGCAAAAGTTTGCGTTAAATTTTGTTTACGGAAACATATAGAATGTTGCAGAAAGCATTCGGTGAGCATCCCTATATGGGAAAGAAATGTTTAGAAGTGGTTCAAAGAAGGTAGAGAACTCGTTGAAGACGAAAAAGCCGCGTGGCCGACCATCAACTTCCACCGACGGAGCTCACGTTCAAAAAAATTAAAGATTTGGTGCTTGCAAACCGTCGACTTACAATTAGAGATCTAGCTGATGATGTTGAAATTTCAAAAGTATCGGCCAATTCCATTTGGGCCTTAAACGCGTCAAATCTCAATCGGTACCGAAAACACTTATTGCGCCAGCTCGCACTGCATTGATTCTTTGTGACATTTTAGCCAAAATGAAACCCATATCCTTCACAACCACCGTATTCACACCGTGCGACTTCTAGCTATTCTCTAAACTCAAAGGCCACTCACACAGTTTTGAGTCGATTGAAGAGATTCAACGTGAATCGCCGAGCGCTTTGAAGCCATCCTGGTCGATGACTTTTTAGCATGTATTGAGGATGGGAAAAAAGTTGTAATAAGTGCATTGTGTCCGGAGGGGAATATTTTGAAGGCGATGAAATGAATTTGGAGGAATAAACAAAGAGATAATGAAAAAAATGGCCTTAACTTTTGGGCACAGTAACACATGACATGCTTCCTAAAATATTTGTTTATTTGTAGAAAATTATCCTGAGATCCTATATAAAAATGCATTACATTTCTACATCATGAGACTTTATTTGTAGTAATATTTTACTACAAAATTTCTCACAGTATTATAAATGATGTTGTGAATTTAAAAGCAAAGAAATATGCAAATTATTTCCCTAGCATATTATTTTCAAGAACAGAAACAGAAAAGAATTTTTAACTTCCTTGATAGAAATACGAATATCGAGAAGTAAGTTCAATTCTTGAAATGTCAACGCCTTCTACTTTTTTGTAGCATATTTCAATTTGTTCTCATGCAAATGCAGTTAGTAGCTTTCTTCTCTGATTTCCAATTTCCTGAAGAATAAGTTACAAATAGTTCTTTTTTCCTTTTTGCATTTTGCATTTGAATGTATTTTAGTCTCGTACATGTTTATAAAACTCGATTTGCAAAAAGTTTTCCAGACAATCTTTGGACGGATATGCATTTTTGCTTTCAAAGTATTATTTTTGAAAAGGAATAGATTTTGAAAGGGCCTTTTGCATGTTTGCGAATAATAGGAAATACATGTCGGGACGTGCAGAAGAAAATGTTTTAATTTTTATTTGAAATATAAAAACAAAACTATTACTTGGTAATTTCTAGTAATTTATCATAATTTTTAGTTCGTAACAATTGTTATTGAAAATTTACTTTAAAATATAAAAATTTTTTATAAAACAAAATCTATATATTGGGGCCTTATAGCAGAGTGTCTAGCTCTCAGGCAATCGGTACCAAAGGTTTCGAGTTCGACTCCTGAGGTGCTAAGGATGTTTGTAATGTACGTAATCCTCTTTAAACTGCAGGTCTCGGTCTAATATGATTGTAGGGGCGTAGAGTTGACAAACCCATACCGTAAAAGGAAAGCATCTCCTGTCTCATTGGCTCACGGGCTGTTGGGAGGCGAGGAAGAAATAAACAAATGACAGATCGGTTTTCATGTTATTAAGGTTGAATTGGTAAGTTTATAAGATACCAATTGACTGTTACTGGGAAGTGACATTACAATAGTTGTGAAAAATATAGTTAAAAAGAAAAAAATATTTAAACATTAAATTAACTTATGTATTTAAATAACTGAAATTGCCTTTAATAGAAAAATATTAAATTGCTGATACATTATTTGCAAAAAAATATATGCATACAATTGGGAAAATTTGTCTTTTTAACAACTTTTTACAAAATCAAAATATTAAAATATACATATTGTTTTATTAATAAAAGAAATATTATGCATACTTTTGTGTATAAGCTTTTAGTAAAGGTATTTTTATTTTTTATTTATTAGTTTTAATAAAATGGATATTATTAAATATTTTATTTATTTATAGCAGATATTGTACTTAGACATATGATTATAGTTAGATTATTTCAAAAACAAATATAATGGTAATAAAATTTGTTAAATTTAATATATCTTCTAAATTGTTTATTGAATTTATTGAATTATTTATTTATTATTGCAGTTTATAAGTCATTAAATTTCTTATTTTATTAAAAGCTACATTTCTCGAGAATCTTTCAAAATTAAATAATAAACACTTACTAAAAATGAAGTGAATGTAGAATCCTTTTTCCTAATTTTTTATTATAATTTATAAAAAGTTATTTATTTTTTATTATAATTTATAAAAAGTTTAGTTTCAATTTAATTGTGAGTAAATTCTTACACAAAAGCTGTTTAAATAAACAAATCCTTTATCTCATTCAAACTGATTTCGATAAATAAAAACTCCTTCCGCAACTTTTTTTGCTTTCAAGAAATAAAATGAAAGTAACCAAAGCCGATTCTTAGATTAAAAAGCGACTTGCCTTTTTATACTTCAAGGATTTTCCGATACATTTAAACTGCGTTTCTCTTAGGATATTCTTCAAATTTGGTAGATAAATCCTAGAACAAGGCAGAACTAGATAGAAAAGTCATTTTAAATAGCGATACGTACTAAAGGATTTATTAGATGTTCATTGTATTTAACGCAGAGTTTTTTTTTTCTAAACTTAATATACCAAATATCAAAAATGGATGTAGCTAGTTTTATTAAACGTTTTAATAGTAAATCCATTGAATATTGGAAATACCAGGAGCTATTTGAATAATTATACACTAATTAATAAAAACGGATATCATGTAATTTTTTAAAAATTATTTAAATAAATTATTTTTAATTAAAAAATTATTATTTAAAATATTCTACTTCTTCATAGGTGCAACTTTCCCTTAGTGGGCCAAGGCCGTCTGCCTACTGGTAGATTTCGAGATAAAAGATATTTTTTTTTAGGTGTAGGGTTGTCAGAACTATTCCAAACACTCTACATTCAAACTAGGTTACCTGGACCTATGGTTTAAAAATGGATTCCGAATCACTAACACATTCATTGCACTGCCGGAACTCGAACCAGAAAGCTTGGCACCGAGCTCCAGATATATATATATATATATCGGCAACTTTTAACTTCTAAATAATTATATAACATTTTTAAATACATAAAAATATTTTTTTCTATTTTTACCAAACATATTTATAAATTATTTATTACAAACAATTTTAAATTGTATAAGATGATCAATTTAATAGAATTCAATTATAATTTGTGTAAAAATTATTTAAGAGGCATTGACGGTATTCATATATAACCCTCTACAGTCATATTAGAAAACTACTTTCTACGCCGCACCACATCTCTGTGCCTTGAGCTGATTTGTCCCTATACAGTTTGCGAATGATGTGGGTGAGAGAGAAATCTGATTGGGCTCCGTGACTCTCTGCGATCATATTAAACCGGGGCATACGGTTTGAAGTGGATTCAAAACTACGATAAGTATCTATGACAAGAGGGAGTATAATCGATTAATGAGGTCCTCATCAATTCAGGTAAATGAAAATATGGTAAGAATAAATAGAGTGCATATCGGATTTGTTAGTTAGAAGAATTGAAAATCGTCACGTGACAGATATCATTTGGCACATTGCGCCTGTTTATTGTGAGAGAAATTTGATTGAATATGCTTTTGACTTCAATTCGTTATTTATGGTTACACATTCCTATACATATATATATATATATATATATATATGTGTGTGTTCTAATAACCTGTATCACCACTTAAACTTTATTCCAGGATAGTTGAATTACACTTGCACATCCAATGGAATGTTTTCTAATCCACTAAATAATGGATTTAAATAAAAATCACTAAATAATGAAACACAGAAACAGCACAATTTGTGTACAGTCCCCTGTGCAGCTTTTAAAATCCCCTTTTCCAGCGAGGGTTCTGAATACGAAAACAAATCTCTTCCTTTAAGATTCCCTCAGCGTCCACTCCTGATGCCCTCTAATTCTCCCGACAGTCCACTGTCCACTCGAGTCTTTCGCAGTGGCTGTATCCTACCTTATTTTAAACTTCAAACAAAGGGGGGATATAAACTTTCGTCCTCGGTTTGGCAACGTTGGCGAAAATTATTTTCTGTTTACATATGTCTTTGAATAGCATTGGCGACAGAAATTATGTACAATTTTAATTAGCCAATAAATATAATTTTTTCTTCTAATGCAGCTGGCAAATAGACCGTGATCTTTTATGCCATAAGGGGCTGCACCGATGTTACTCACTTTGCACTGCCCAGGGGCGCGTGTAGGCTGAAGATAAGCCACGGACGCGGAGTAACAATATCCCGCAACGCTCTACGATTCTATTTGACCGGGACCTACGGTTTAAAGTGGATTCCGAACAACTATAAGCAACCATGGCAACGGTAGGATTTGAACCCGATACCTGTGGTACCGAGCGCCAGACACTCGGCCATTCAAGCCCTAAACAATAACTACTAGTTATATATATTAAAAATGAATTTCGAATACTTTAGACGAGCAAAAGTTGAAGAGATTTAATGGTTCTTAGGTTTACAGTATTGGTGAATATTATCTTTTTATAAAGGTGTGATGTCTTATATTTTATTAAAATAACAAGGGAAAACATGATTCAGTTGTTAAGACTGAGATAGTGTAATATTCTGCTAGTTCACATTCTGGATAGTTTTGTAATGAAACTTTTCTTGTCGGGTTGGTTTAAAATTCATATGGAAACATATGTTGAATTGAAATGAATTTCAATCGACATTCATGCTGCTGTTATTATACATATAGCACATAGTTATGTTATTATACTCATAGCATCAATTTTAAAAGCATACGTCTACAGCAATATGGCGGGCAAGACCGTCTGCCTACTGGCAGATTCAAAAACATGACATGTTTTCTTTTTAAGTGGTAGAGTCGTCCACCCTACGCTCTACCGTTATATTAAAACGGCATCTACGGTTTAAAATAGATTTTGAACAAATCCAAACATGCAAGGCACCCCGGACACGAACTCGAAACCTGGGACATAGAGCACCGGAATGTTAGTCACTCGGCCATCAGGTCCCAAAAGTATATATAAAATAATGAAATGAACATTTTTATAAATAAAACGGATTTGTCCCAATTAAAATGTATTGCACGTTGAGATTTTCATTTGTAATATTAAAACACCAAATGAACCCTAATCTTTAGTAAATTTAAACAATTTATTATAGTTTTTTTTTTATTTAAAGGTAGAAACTATCTAAATTTTTTAATTAAGTAAATACATACAAACTTTATCAAATATTTAATATGTAAAGCTTACGTAAATAATAAAAAAATTTTGTAACACTTTAAAGAAGATATTTCTTTTTGTGCATTAAACTGTTTTACATTACAAAAGCAGTTCCCATTGTTTTCAGTATTAAAATACAAGTCAAAAATTAGCTTTAAATAAAAGATTTTTATTTGCAATATGAAATGACAAATGAACCATACAAATTTAAACAAATAATATACAATGCTGTTTATAATAAAATACCAATCTAAACTATTTATTAATCAAATAAATACAAACGTTAGCAAATATTTAATGTTTAAAACATACGTAAAATTAAAAGCTGAAACATATTATCACTTTAAAGAAGTTATTTATTTGTGTATTAAACTGATTTACATGACAAAAACAGTTCCGATTGCGTCCAATAATAAAAAACATGTAAACATTAACTTTATTGAAGTGAAACCCAGACAAAATCAATTTCAGAATTACGAAATATTTAATCTTTTGCTTCTTATTAAATTACTTGATATTACTTTGATAAGAACATAATTAGTTTCCTTGATCTGGTTTATTTGTATAGCTTTAAGAATAATATATTTATTTATTTTGATTTATTTTTAAATATTCCTTAGGGCAAACATTGAGTTTCTTATTTAAATGAATCCATCTTTCTTTAATACTGAAATGGTAAAACATCGCATGCTTCCATTTTATGTAGAAATGTTCCATTTTATGTTGAGCAATAAATTATTGTTTTCTCTTTCCTTTATGAATAGATTTGAATTAAAATACATTTTTCAGTGTTAATAAAATGAATAAAGAACAAATGTTAAAAAGATAAAAGAAAATTCAATATCCGTTTTGCAAATAAATGTCAGGATTTAAATAAATTCGTTTTGGGGAATTAGAATTTGAAATATTCTCACTTCACTTGAATTGAATAATGGAAGTTGAATTTGTTAAAAAATTATAAACAGTTTCTTTGTGATTTGAAGAAATGTAAAAGGAATTTACAAACTAGTAAATTTTTATCTGTTGGAAAGAAAATGCATAATTTTTTTAATACATAAATTATTTGTAACTATATGTTGTATAAATAAAAAGTATATATTTGAAAACTATCTCATTAGGATAATATGAGTATATAGCCTCAAGCCTATTGCCATATTTTCTTAATTTGGTACTATTTTTAGTTTCTTATAATATACGTTGAATCATCTAGAAAACATTTTATTACATTTGCGTATATCCATTTATTTTAAAATTGCAGTTATATTTTAGTGTAAATGCTAGACTATCTATAGACCAAAGAAAAACAAAACCTATAATAATAAAATAAGAGTTTATAAGGCAAAGAAGAAATAAAAAAAAAGATGCCCCTTTTACGAAGTATTAATAGCATTCATTAATAAATAATAAAGAAATTTTTTTAGAAAAAAACTGTTTATTGAAAAATAATAGAAATTTAGGGAATTTTTAGAGGTAAAAGCCCGTAGGTTAATGAAAGCAAGTTATAGTCACTATTAACACTTTTGCAAAACAAATTTATCCCATTTAAAACTAGTATTAGTTAATTAAGAATAGAATTCGATGGATTCAAATCATTCAATTTGCTGTAATCTTACTTTGCAAAGAATATTCTTTATCTGTATATAATATAAGAATTCATAATATAAGACTATTTTATTCTGATATAAAAATACTCTTGCATATACTGATATTTAATGTATACTGATGCTTTTTACACTTTTATATTTTATATATGCTGATACTTTATAATTTTTATATTGATAGATATTTTATATAGGTTGATGCTTTATACATTGTATACTTTATATTATATATATTATATGATATCTTGAACATTTCAAATTTTTATTTTATACCGTTTATATTATATTATACTGATATACAAATGAATCTTACTTTGTAAGAATAATTTTATATTGTTATAACTTATTAGAATCCATTTATAAAACATCTTTTAGAATATAGTGAATTAAAAAAAAATTTAATAGAAAACATTAATCACGTAGACATCAATATAATGAATGCATTGAATATTATGCTATATGAAGTAATCTAATTTTAGATTCCAGCTTAATATATTTTATATAAGAAATAAACAATTGATGTAACATTATTTTAATAAACATGATTGTCTGGTGATATATTGCAAAAAATAGTATTTCTATTGGAAAGAATAAATAGATAAGCATTGCTATTTTGTAACATTGCAGAATATTAGATATTTCACTGTCGAAGAATTATGCCAGACTATATTAGACAACACAAATCCTCTGGAAAGACAAACATACTATTTCTCGACATTCCAAAACAAGGAAAACCCTTTGCTCCCCTGAACACACCTGTCCCGATACGGAATCCTGTTCTCCAGGATTTTAACTTATGTTTCATTCCCAGTTAACTTGGTAATCCCGATATCCCATTTCTGCTCCTCCCTCTGCAAACAGGCTTTTCAGCTTCCAGAAAGAAAATGGCCCTGACAGGATTCAATAGGAATGTTTCCGGTCGACAAGAGTTTTGGATATTGAATAAATCAACACAGTCGAAAGGGACGGAGAGCCGAAGTGAAGTGAGGAAGGGATGGCATTGATTTGCCCTCGCAAGGGCGGTTGCCACTGTTCATCAAGAGAACTCATTAAGTTCTCACTAGCGAAATGAAACCCTCGTTACTTAACAGAATGGCGACGCAACTCATGGATTTGTGATTGGATCCAACTTTTTGAGACAGCAATGATGAAGCTTTTTTTCGTATTCGCGAGTTAGGGTAAAAGCTAAATGGGTTTAGAAGAGGAACTATAGTTATGTGAGGAGTTCTTTTAAAAGTACTCTGTTTCTTTCTAAACAAATTTTATATGGCAAGAATATCCAACAATTCAAATGAGTTTGATCTGGTAGAGCTCCTCAAATATGTGTTTTTGGTAGATAGCCGCTGTAATTTATTTAAAAGTAGCAAAGCCTTTTTTTTAACTTTAGACTTTAGGCTTTAAGCAATTGTGTTTTGCTTCTTTCTAAATATAATTCTGAGGTATGTTTATGCTATTTAACAAAATGGAGAAGTTACTCATTAAGTTGTGATTAGTTCCAAGTTTTGAAATAGCAATGATGAAGCCTTTTCATAGTTGTGAATTAGGGGAAGGCTAAATGGGTTTAGAAGATGACTATAATTCTCAGGAGCTGTTTAAAAGTATTTTGTTTCTTTCTAAACAAATTTTATCTACCAAGAGTATTCAAAAGTTTACGATGAGTTGGACCCGGTCGATCTTATATATATTTGGTAACATGGAATTTATTTAAAACATCAAGTCTTTTTTATCGTTAGGTTTCTTCAGATGTATTTTTGTTTCTTTCTAAATGGAATTCTAATATATTTATGTTATTGAACAAAACTATTTTTCTTAAGTTGTGATTAATTTTAAGACCGCAATGATGAATCATTTTCGTATTTGTGAGTTGGGGAATGGTTAAATAGGTTTTGAAGAGGAACTATAGATGTGTGAGGAGATCTTTAAAAGTACTTTGTTTTTAGTACTTTAAAAGTCTAAACAAATTTTATATATCAAAAGTATGAAAGTATGAAAAATTCAAATGAAATGGCCCGGTCGATCTTCTTAATATATTATTGGTAGATCGCTGATGTAACTTATTTAATAGTAGGGAAGTATTTTTTAATGTTAGGTTTTTCCTCCAATTGTGTTTTGCTTCTTTCTAAATGGAATTCCAATATCTTTTGTTGTTTTACTCAATGATGAATCTTCCCATTAAGTTGTGATTGAATCCAAGTTCTGAGATAGCAATGATGAACTTTTTCGTATTCGCGAGGTAGGAAAAGGTTAAATAGTTTTCAAGAGGAACTATATTATGAGGAATTCTTTAAAATTATTTCGTTAATTCAAATGAGTTTAGTCCGGTACATCTCAAATATATTTTTGGTAGATCGCGGAAGAAATTATTTAAAAATAGAAAACCTTTTTTTTTTTTTAACTTTAGCTTTTCTTCAGTTGTGTTTTGCTTTTTCTAATTGTAATTCTAGAACGTTTATATTAATAATTTTTAACAGAATGGTAAAGGTACCCATTAAATTGTGATTGAATTCAACTTTAGGGACAGCAATGATAAAGCCTTTTCGTATTTGCGAGTTACAGGAAGGCTAAATGGGTTTAGAATAGGAACTATAGCTGTGAGGAGTTCTTTAAAAAAATACTTTGTTTCTTTCTAAATAAGCTTTATATGGCAATAATAACCAAAATTCAAATTAGTTTGACCTGAAGATCTTAAATATATTTTTAGATCGCGAATTAATTTAAAGAAAGAACTACTCAAATCTCTTTTTTAAATTAATAACTACAATTATGTTTTTCTCCTTGATCCTGTGACTCCTCATTAATTATGACTTATATTTATATATATAATGTTTAAATTTTTACAATTAATGCGCTCATTAAATTTAATTATGTAATAGGAGGTAAGCAGATTTTTCATCAAATGACTTTTTGACTTTTCTAATATGTTACTAGATAAACTTAAAACTATTATATTTCTTTATGTAATTGTGTTACAGTTCACAATTTATTTATTTTGATGGCTGTTTAATAATATCGCATATGTAAATCTTCAAAACCCAATTAATGCGTTTTTTAGTCTCCTAAGTTATAATCAATTTTAAAAGCATACGTTTACCGCCCTATGGTGGGTCAAGATCGTCACCTACCGGCAGATTCCAAAATATGAGATGTTTTCTTTTACGGGAATAGGTGTCAGCCTACGCTCTACAGTCATATAGACCGGCATCTACGGTTTAAAGCAGATTCTGAACAATTCCAAACGTGCAAGGCTCCCCCTGGACACGAACTCAGAAACCTGTGACATAGAGCACCGGAATGCTGGTCACTCGGCCATCAGGTCCCAAAAGTATACAAAAAATATGAAATAAACCTTTTTATAAATAAAACACATTTTTCCCAATTACAATTTATTGCACCTTGAAATTTTCATTTGTAATATTAAACATCAAATGAACCCTAATCTTTAGTAAATTTAAACAAATTATTATAGTTTTTTTTTATTTAAATTTAGAAACTATCTAAATTTTTTAATTAAGTAAATACATACAAACTTTAACGAATATTTAATATGTAAAGCTTACGTAAAATAATAAAAATTTTGTTAATACTTTAAAGAAGATATTTCTTCGTGCATTAAACTGTTTTGCATTACAAAAAGCAGTTCCCATTGCTTTCAGTATTAAAATACAAGTAAAAATTAGCTTTTAATAAAAGATTTTTATTTAAAATATTAAATGACAAATGAACCATACAAATTTAAACAAATAATATGCAATGCTGCATTTATAATAAAATACGAATCTAAAATATTTATTAATCAAATAAATACAAACTTTAGCAAATATTTAATATTTAAAACATACGTAAAATTAAAAGCAAACATATTATCACTTTAAAGAGGATATTTATTTGTGGTATTAAACTGATTTACATGACAAAAACAATTCCGATTACGTCCAGTAATAAAAAACGCGTAAAAAACATTAACTTTTATTGAAATGGAAACCCAGAAAAAAATCAATTTTAGAATTACGAAATATTTAATCATAAGCTTTTCCTATTAAATTCCTTGATATTACTTTGATAAGAACATAATTAGTTTTCCTTTGATCTGGTTTATTTGTATAGCTTGAAGAATAATTTATTTATTTATTTTTTGATTTCTTTTTTAAATATTCCTCAGGACACAAACATTGAGTTTCTTATTTAAATGAATCCATCTTTCTTAATTCTGAAATGGTAACATCACATGTTTCCATTTTATGTAGAAATGTTTCATTTTATGTTGAGCAATAAAATTATTGTTTTCTTTCATTTCATGAATAGATTTGACTTAAAATACCTTTTCAGTGATGTTTAATAAAATGAATAAAGAACAAATGTTAAAAGATAAAAGAAAATTCAATATCCGTTTTGCAAATAAATGTCAGATTTAAATAAATTCGCTTTGGGAATTAGAATTCTGAAATATTCTCACTTCACTTGAATTGGAATAATGTAAAGTTGAATTTGTTAAAAAATTATAACAGTTTCTTTGTGATTTGAAGAAATGCAAAAGGAATTTACAAACTGTCTAGTAAATTTTTATCTGTTGGAAAGAAAAGGCATAATTTTTTAATACATAAATTATTTTGTAACTATATGTTGTATAAATAAAAAGTATATATTTGAAAAACTATCTCATTAGATAATATGAGTATATAGCCTCAAGCCTATTGCCAAGTTTTCTTAATTTGGTACTATTTTAGTTTCTTAAAACATACATTGAATCATCTAAAAAAACATTTTATTACATTTGCGTATATCCATTTATTTTAAAATTGCAGTTATATTTTTAGTGTAAATGTTAGACTATCTATAGACCAAAGAAAAACAAAACCTAT
This sequence comes from Caerostris extrusa, assembly GCA_021605095.1. Lineage (NCBI taxonomy): Eukaryota > Metazoa > Arthropoda > Arachnida > Araneae > Araneidae > Caerostris > Caerostris extrusa. The sequence goes on along the minus strand of BPLR01009692.1, from coordinate 16,458 downwards.
AATTGATGATAATGAAAATAAGAGTTTATAAAGGCAAAAAAGAAATAAAGATGCGCTTTTACGAAGTATTAATAGCATTCACTAATAAATAATAAAAACATTTTTTTTAGAAAACTGTTTATTGAAAATAATAGAAATTAGAATTTTTAGAGTAAAAGCCGTAGGTTAATGAAAGCAAGTTATAGTCACTATTAACACTTTGCAAAACAAATTTATCCCATTTAAAACTAATATTAGTTAATTAAGAATAGAATTCGATGGATTCAAATCATTCAATTTGCTGTAATCTTACTTTGCAAAGAATATTCTTTATCCGTATATAATATAAGACTATTTTATTCTGATATAAAATATTCTTGTATATACTGATATTTAATGTATACTGATGCTTTACACTTTTTATATTTTTATATGCTGATACTTTATAGGCTTTTTTATATTTATAGATATTTTATATAGACTGATGCTTTATACATTGTATACTTTATATTATATATTATATGATACTTTGAACATTTTAAATTTTTATTTTATACCGTTTATATTATATTATACTGATATACAAATGAATCTTACTTTGTGGAATAATTTTATTTTATTATAAAAATATTTGAATCCATTTTTAAACATCTTTAGAATAAAAAAGGAATTAAAAAATATTAATAGAAAACATTAATCACGTAGACATCAATATAATGAATGCATTGAATATTATGCTATATGAAGTAAATCGAATTTTAGATTCCAGCTTAATATATTTTATATAAGAAATAATCAATTGATGTAACATTATTTTAATAAACATGATTGTCTGGTGATATATTGCACAAAATAGTATTTCTATTGGAAAGAATCAATAGATAAGCATTGTTATTGTGTAACACTGCAGAATATTAGATATTTCACAGTTGAAGGATTATGCCAGACTATATTAGACAACACAAATCCTCTGGAAAGACAAATATACTATTCTCGACATTCCAAAACAAGGAAAACCCTTTGCTCCCGAACGTTTTGCCGTCCCGATCCTGAATCCTGTTCCAGGATTTTAACATATGTTTCATTCCCAGTTACTTGCAATCCCGATATCACATTTCTGCTCTCCCTTCTGCAAACAGGCTTTTTCGTCTCCCGAAAGAAAATCGGCCCTGACAGAATTCAACAGGAATGTTTCCGGTCGACAGGAGTTCTGGAGATTGAATAAATCAACACAGTCGAAAGGGACGGAGAGCCGAAGTGAAGTGATGAAGGGATGGTATACATTTGCCCTCGCAAGGGCGGTTGCCACTGTTCATCAAGAGAACTCATTAAGTTCTCACTAGCGAAATGAAACCCTCGTTACTTAACAGAATGGCGAAGCTACCCATGAATTTGTGATTGGATCCAACTTTTGAGACAGCAATGATGAAGCTTTTTCGTATTCGGGAGTTGGGGTAAAGCTAAATGGGTTTAGAAGAGGAACTATAGTTATGTGAGGAGTTCTTTAAAAATACTTTGTTTCTTTCTAAACAAATTTTATATGGCAAGAGTATCCAACAATTCAAATGAGTTGGACCCAGTCGATCTCATATATATTTTTGGGTAGATCGCGGATGTAATTTAGGTAACAAAATTTTTTTAACTTTAGGTTTTAAGCTTAACTTAAAACTTTATGCTTAACTTTTCGGATTTAGTTAATCATGTTTTTTTTCTCATTTCTAAATAGAATTCTAAGTATGTTTGTGTTATTCAACAAACTGGTGGAAGCTATTCAATAAAGTTTTCAGGAGCAGAAATTAAACAGCGATGATGAAAAATGCAAGCAAGCTTTTTTAACTTTTAAGGCTTTCTGCAGTTGTATTTTATTTCTATCTAAATGGAATTCTAATATGCTTATGCTGCTTAACAGAATGATTAATCTACCCATTATGTTGCGATTAATTTTGAGATAGCGATGATGAAGGGATTTTCGTTCATGAGTTAAGGTAAAAGCTAAATGGGTTTAGAAGAGAAACTATAGTAAAACTTACCAGACCTCAAAAGTAAGAACTACTCATATAACATACAATCAATATGGAGCCACTTGATGGTTTCAAACTATGAAGAGCAATCAAAACGAAGCTATTTAAGCAATCGTCCCATATCACCCGCTTAATACCCTGCGACACATCCGTGTAACAAATCATCACTTTGTCATATTTCTTGAGGATTTTCTGCTCGAACCATATTGAAAAATGATACAATATAAATGAATGCCAAAGTCCACAGAATTTACCAAAAACCCCTTTATGGCGATGAAATCAAAAGAAATAACTAAACTAACACTTTCTTTACATTCAATTTTTCGTGGTAGCCTTTTATTTAGTTAATTGTCATTTTCTCCACCACTTCAAGAATCGTTCACATTCTTATTGACACTTTAAATTTTAACATTCCTCCTCTTTGTTCTCAATCTCCTTATAAGTATCACCATTTACCTTAACTATTATATTTACATTTTCCTTAATCTTCTTCTTATTATTATAATATGCATATACATTTGCTTTAAATTGATATCAAAATCTTCATTTCTAAACTAATATAAATCTCTTTTCTAAATTAATCCATGAGAAAATAATCACTACGATTTTGCTTTTTGTTTTTCAATGATAGAACTAACTCCTCATTAATTATGAAGCTTCCTATTTATATAGAATGTTTACATTTTATTATAATTAATGTAACTTTAAATTTACTAAACAGCAGTTTACTTTTTTACTTGAAGCAGTTTTTTTCATCAATAGCCTATGTCTTTGCTAATAATGAACTTGACCTAAAAAGCAAAATTATATTTATCTATGTAATTGCGTTACATTTTGCTATTATTTATTTTGATATTTAATGATGATATCATATGTATAAATCAAATCTTTTCAAAACTCTTAAACTCTTTTTAAACGATTAGAAAAAGCGCGACAAATATTTAATAGATTGCCAGATATACATGCACGGAGTATCATTCAATGGGTCATCAAAATAAATATCTCCCCAGAACCAATGCGTTTTTAGTCATACGAAATTTTAATCATGCAATTTAGCCCCATGGCGGAGACCAGAGTTGGTTTTTGCCTACTGTGGTAGATTCGAAACATGAGATGGTTTCATTTTAAGGTAGGGTTGTCATCTGACCGCCAGCGCTCTACGATCATGTTGAGGCTGCAGGGACTGTGGTTTAAAGTGGATTCCAAAAACACTACCATATTATGCATGGAGCCTAGACAGGTCTTCGAACAGAAAGCCTATGCCACAGAGCGCCAGAGTGCTAGTCCAATCAGGCCCCCAAAAGTATATTTAGAATTATAAAATAAAACATAAGCACTTTGCAGAGATAAAACATATTTTCTCAATTAAAATTTATTGCAGCCTACAGTATTTGCTCAATTTACTGCTGGAAGTAGTAAACGACAAAAGGAGAACCATAATCTTTAGTAAATTTAAACAAATTATTACAGTTTTTATTTTAAATGCTTAAACAATCTGAACTATTGGTATTAAATAAATAAATCCCTTCAAAGAAGATATTTATTTATTATTATTAAACTGTTTACATGACAAAGCAGTTCCCATTGTGTTCAATAGTAAAAAACAAGTAAAACATTAGCTTTAAATAAAATATTTTTTACTTACAATATTAAATGACAAATGAACCCATACAAATTTAAAAAAGAAATAATATGCAATGCTGCATTTATAATAAAATACCAATCTAAACTATTTTATTAAATCAAATTAAATACAAACTTTTATAAATATTTGATGTTTGAAACATGCATAAAATTAAAGCAAACATATTGTCACTTCAAAGAAGATATTTATTTGTGTATTAAACTGTTTTTACATGACAAAAACAGTTCCGATTGTGTTCAGTAATAAAAACACTTAAAATATTAACTTTTATTGAAATGAAACTCCATAGACAAAATCAATTTCAGAATTACGAAATATTTAATCTTAAGCTTTCCTTATTTAATTCCTTTTGATATTACTTTGATAAGAACATAATTAGTTTCCTTGATCTGCTGTATTTGTATAGCTTTAAGAATAATATATTTATTTATTTTTGATTTTCTTTTTTCTTAAATATTCCTTGGGGAAAACATTGAGTTTTTTTTATTTAAATGAATCCATCTTTCTTTAATTCTGAAATGGTAACATCGCAGGTTTTTCATTTTTATGTAGAAATGTTCCATTTATGTTGAGCAATAAATTATTGTTTTTTTTTTTTTTTCCTTTATGAATAGATTTGAATTAAAAATACATTTTTCAGTGTTAATAAAAATGAATAAAGAACAAATGAAAAGATAAAAGAAAATTCAATATCCAGTTTTACAAACAAATGTCAAAGGATTTAAATAAATTCGTTTTGGGAATTAGGGTCTGAAATATTCTCACTTCACTTGAAGATTGAGGATAATATAAGTTCAATTTGTTAAAATTTTTTTAACAGTTTCTTCGTGATTTGAAGAAAATGTAAAATAAATTTAAAAGATAATTTTTCTGTCTGAAAAATTGTATAAATTTTAATCGTAAAGTATTTGAATTATATATTGTGAAATAAAAACGTATATATTTGAACATAAAAGTATCTCATTAACAGTATATATAGCCTCAAGCCTTTTTGCCATATTTTTCTTAATTTGGTACTGTTTTAGTTTTATAAAAATATATGTTGAATCAACTATAAAAAAGAATGCATGTGCATTTCATATATAACCATAATTATTTTAAAGATTTTTGATAAAATATCTATAGACGAATGAAAAAAAGGCATATAATTGATAATAATGTGACAAAAAGCAGCTAATAACGCAAACAATAAATAAAGATGCCTTTTACGAAGTATTAATAATATTCATTAAGAAAAACGAAAAGGAGCCATTTTTTTAAAAAATAACTATTTATATGAAAAAATCGCAAAAATTACTAATTATAGATAAAAATCAATATGGTTATAAAAACCAGCTATATAGATCAATTAGGCAAGTTATAATAATAGTTGTAGTATTGTTAATATTAGGAGTTATTAATAATTTTTGTAAAAATACATTTATTCCATTTAAAAACTAGTTTTAGCTAATTGAAAAAAATATCGATGAATTAAATTAATTTAATTTGCTGTAATCTTACTTTGAAATTTTACATAACCACTGTTATAAATATTCTTGCATATACTAGATATTTTATATATACTGATATTTTATGCTACTATATTTTTAGCGTCATAATTTCTTTTATACTTTATATTGATAGCTTTCTAGATAATGACACTGATGCTTTTTACATATATAATGATGTTTTATAATCTGCCTTTACGACATTTTTGCTGCTTTATATTGATGTGATTTTTATACTTTTTTATACATTATATTGGATACTTTTATACTTTTTGTGTAAATTATATTGGATACTTTATATATCGTATCCTAAACTGTTGTTTTATGCAGACATAAAAATGAATCTTAAATTGGCAAGAATAATTTTATACCGTATAAAATATCTGACTCGATTTTTAAAACATCTGTACTAATGGAATTCAGGGAAATTATGTGAATGGAAAAAAGATTAATCACTGGGAACGTCCACATAATGTATTCTTTTTGAAAATTAGTAAGCCATATGAAACTATAACCTACTTTTAGATTTCAAGCTTAATATGTTTTATATATAGAAATAACAATTGATGAAGACATTGTTTTAATAATTATATGAAAAGTAATTAATAATTCTAAAGTAGTAGCTAGCATTTGTAAGAATAATTCAAATATTTACACGTTGCTTGATTAATTTTATCAATGAATTTAAATCACTCTTATTTTGCACCTATGTCTTTACTTTTGCCTAACCAAGTATTAGCTGATGTAAAAATATTCCTTTTGCATATCCTGGATAATTTATATGCATTATCATATTTTTACACTTTTTATTCTTTATAGTGTTAAATATACTTTATGAGCTTTGATCATTATATATGCCTTTTTATACACCTTTACGTAACATGTATATCTATATCTATATATATATTTTCATTTTTGTCATTCATTTTTCATTAATCATTTATCTGCAAATTCAATTGTTTTAGTAATGTAGAAACAATTTTATTAGTCAGTATATAAGTGTTTGTATTCATTTTTAAAAGCTTAGCTACTAGCATAGACGGAATCAAAATAAATTTATGATTGGGAAAAATGAATCCCGTAGACAACAATTATAAATGAATGCATTGAAAATTATTATGTGTTATATGAGATAATCGAATTTGGATTTCCAGCATACACAGCATCGAACATAAGAAATATATATAGGTGCAGTGTAACAATGTTTTACGCATAATCACTTAATTGGCCGGATGATAGATTTGCTCAAAATGTTGTTTCTAACAGGAAAGAAACGGCCGGAAGTAGATAAATCAAGTTTAATGTACAACAAATGTAGAAATATTCAGATGTTTTCAGTGCATCCAAGAATCAAGTCAGAAATAAATCGCTTCGGAAGATTAAAAATCGTCAGAATTTACTGTAATCTTTACTTTGAAAGAATATTTTTACATATCAAGTATAAAAATATTTTGAATACCTACATCAAACGCCTGCATACTATGGTAATTCAAAGGAAATTGATGGATAAGAAAAGCCAATCACCTAAAGACATCAAGCATAATGTGAAATTTGCTAACTGAAAATTATTATGCTTATCAAGGAGAATATGTAAATCTAAATTTAGATTTCAGCATATTTTGTTTTTATACGCAAAGAAATAATAACAGTTGATGCTAGCATTATTTTGGCCAATCATGATAAGTTCTTGGTGATATAATTGCAACAAAATATTATTATCTCTATTAAGAGAAGAATTAGATCGGAAGTACTTATTGCTATTATCGTATAGCTTTCAAATGCAGGAATATTATTAGATATTTCACTATTTGATGGATTAATTAAGAAAAAAATCGATGAATTAAATCATTTGACAATCTTGTTTGTAATCTTTTTGTGGGGGAAATAATTTTTTACATCATCATACAATATTTGAATCTCTTTTTTAATCTTTATCAGCACTTTAGTATAGAAGTAGATTAAAAGAATTATATGGAATGAAAAGAGATGACTATCCACACGTTTGTGCATCATTATAATGGAATGTTTGTGCATTTGAAATTTATTTCATTATAATCTAAGTTTAGATTCCAAAAGCTTAATATATTTTTATATAAGAAATAATAAATTTATGGCTATTGATACAAAAATTTTAATAATCATAAGTGCCTGGTGATAAATTGCTCAAAATATTATTTTCTGTATGAATGTAGTAATAGGGACATACATTGTTACTGTGTACCATTAGTATTTTCATTGTTGAAGGATTACTAGAAACTTCAGAGTAATGTAAAAAATTTAAAAGTCAATTCCTTTACCATTTTTTTTCACTCTCTTGCAGAAAGTCCTTTATGCTACATCTTTTCAATTAATATTTTTTTATTTTTTTTTTATCTGCCACCATTTAATGGTAAATCCGTTAAAAACTAAAATTCAATTCACCTTAATTACTGAATTAATACTTGAGAAAAACCGCATTTAACATCCGAGTGTCATCCACTACAAGTTCAAAAAAAAAAAAATGTCTTGAACTTAAGTGATGAATAAAAAGTATTTTATGAACGATTGAAAATTTGAAACAAGATACATATAGGGAGAGTGGGGAACTAATAGGGGGAATTGAAAAAGACTTTCAAAAAATGTATGCTTTGGAAATTGAAGCCATGCTACATAAAATAATCTAATTTTAGGTTCCAGCTTAGAATAAAAAAATAATAAATTGATGGCCATTGATGTAACATTATTTTAATATTCATAATTTTGTTATGATAAATTGCTGAAAATATTACTGATTGAAGGAAAATCAATAGATACGCATTGTTATTTTGTAGATTATTAGGGATATTTCACTGTTGAAGGATTATGCCAGACTATATTAGACAACACAAATCCTCTGGAAAGACAAATACACTATTCTCGACATTCCAAAAACAAGGAAAACCCTTTGCTCCCCGAACACACCGCCCCCCATCCGAATTCTGTTCTCCAGGTTTTAACATATGTTTAGCCATTTAAAGTTGGTAATCCATATCCTGATCATTTCTGCTCTCCTTCTGCAAACAGGCTTTTCGTCTCGCGAAAGAAAATCGGCCCTGACAGAATTCAACAGGAATGTTTCCGGTCGACAGGAGTTCTGAAGATTGAATAAATCAACACAGTCGAAAGGATAGGGAGGAGCCGAAGTGAAGTGATGAAGGGATGGCATGATTTGCCCCCTCTCAAGGGCGGTTGCCACTGTTCATCAAGAGAACTCATTAAGTTCTCACTAGCGAAATGAAACCCCTCGTTACTAACAGAATGGCGAAGCTACCCATGAATTTGTGATTGGATCCAACTTTGAGACAGCAATGATGAAGCCTTTTTTCGTATTCGCGAGTTAGGGTAAAGCTAAATGGGTTTAGAAGAGGAACTATAGTTAAGTGAGGGAGTTCTTTAAAAAGTACTTTGTTTCTTTCTAAACAAATTTTATATGATAAGAGTATCCAACAATTCAAATGAGTTTTGACCTGAGTAGAGTTCAAATATATGTTTTTGGTAGATAACCGTTGTAATTTATTTAAAAATAGCAAAAGTCTCTTTTAACGTTAGGTTTTTTCCTCCAGTTTTGTTTTGCTTCTTTTTCCCAAATGGTATTCTAATATGCTTTTGTTTTTTACCTCACCAGGTGAAAGCTTCCCCATTAAGTTGTGATGGAATCCAAGTCCGAGACAGCAATGATGAAACCTTTTCGCATTCTTGAGTTAGAAAAGGTTAAATAGTTTTAAATATTAATTATAGTTATGAAGAATTCTTTAAAAGTATTTCGGCTATTCAAATGAGTTTGGGTGCTACATCTCAAATATATTTTTTGGTGGATCGATGAAAATTATTTAAAAATAGAAAACTCTTTTTTTTTTTAACTTTAGCCTTTCTTCAGTTGTATTTTGCTTCTTTCTAATTGTAACTCTAGTACGTTTATATTAATTATTTTTAACAGAATGTTGAAGGTACCCACTAAGTTGCATTGGTGGATCCAACTTTAGGGACAACAGCAATGATGAAGCACTTCGTATTTGTCAGTTAGTGTGGAAGGCTAAATGGGTTTAGAAGAGAAACTACAGCTGTTAGAGTTCTTTAAAAGCATTTTGTTTTTTCTAAACAAATTTTGTATGACAAAAGTATTTGCAAATTTAAATGTTTAAGTTTTTACTCGGTTGATCTCAAATATATTTTGGTAGAACGCGAATATAATTTTATATTTAAAAGTAACAAGCCTTTTTAACGTTAGGTTTCTCCAATTGAATTTTGTTTCTTTCTAAGTGAAATTCTAGTCTGTTTAAAAAAGCAATGCTAACAATTTTTACTACATTCATTTGTCCAATATATATTTCAAAAGATTCATATTCATTTTAGAAAGGAATTTTTTCATTATATATATACCATTATATATATACTATATACACTCATGTCCTATAATTAAGGTATTATTTGTAAAGTCTATTTATTAAAAATGGTAAAGAGCAAAAAGATGCTATATGTTTGACATAATTAATAAAAATTGCGATTTTACTCCCTGGAGCAAATTTAAAAAAAAAAAAAGAACCAATTTACAAAAAACAGTATAACATGGTTAGTTTGATGGTTAATATGGAGTATGTCTCCCGGACGATGCAATACAGGCCTTACAACGCCTAGGCAGGTTGAGTATCAAATTATCAATCTGATCTTGGGGAATATTACACCACTCATCAAGCAATGCCCTCAAAAGTTCCGGTTGACAGGTGGGAGGGGGTTGACGAGGGCTGGAATTCGTCGGCCAAACATATCCCACACATGGTGTATTGGATTCAAGTCCGGTGAGTATGCTAGCCAATCCATACGGGTGATATCCTCCAATTGAATGCATTCGTCTACACTGTTTGCATGGTGAGGACGGGCGTTGTCATCCATAAACAGAAATTCAGCACCCATGGCGCCCCGAAACAACCGTACATGTTGTTCCAGAATGACATCCCGATAGATGTGGCCTGTCATCGTTACACTCTGAACATGCAGGTCAGTTCTGGAACCAAGAATAATTCCGCCCCAAACGAGCCATCCTGCACCACCTTAACGGTGTCGTTCAATGGTGTTCTCTTGGTGGTAATGGTACCTGGCGCTCTCCATATGAAAGTCCGGCGAGAATCAGACTACAAACTAAACCTGGACTCGCCGAAAAACATCACACTAAGACCGCTATTGCGGTGTCCACAATGCATGCTCTCTACTCCAGGTTAATTACAGGCGACAGTGAGTTGCGGTAAGTGGAACACATCTGACAGGCCTACGAGCATATAGACCAATGTGCCTAAGCGTCTGTACACGGTCTGCCTTGAAACTGTCGTACCAGTAGCTGAAGAGAGCTGACGAGACAGGTCTGATGCTGTGCTCCGTCTGTTTCTTTTGCAGTGATTGCACAAATACCGGTCCTCATTCGGCGTTGTAACTCGGGGGCGACCTATGCCGTAATATCTACTCACATTACCATCATCTTGGAATCGTTGCCAAAGCCTGGAGATGACACTCTGGGCGATTCAAGTTCCTCGGATACTTCCAGCTGGGTAGGTTCACATTCCAGTCGTCCGATAATTCTACCACATACAAAATCTTCCAAATGTTTTCTTTTTGGGCCATAACTATGCGATTATTGCACTGAAAGGCTTTTAAAGCGCTTGTGAACAATTTTACTTCTTTGCCACCATTCATATATACCCCTCTCTTACACTCTCGTCATTGTGACGTACTATCGCGCCATCTGGTGGTTTCCTGTAATTTGCATATTCTTCTTCAAGATGTGTGTGATAATTCTACAGGTGAAATTTCTGTGTGATTCTGAATTATCCTTAATTTTATGGACATTGAGTGTTATATATACACTGAAGTGACAAAAGTCATGGGATAGCAATATGCAAATTGCTCCAGATGGCAGTAGCATCGCGTAGAACAGGTATAAATGCGCAGTTCTTTCGCAGAGCTTTTTCATTTCTGTTCAAGTTATTCATGTGAAGATGTTTTGACGTGATGATGACCGCACGATGGAATTAACAGACTTTGAACGCGGAATGTTAGTTGGAGCTAGACGCATGGGTCATGCCATTTCGGAAATCGTTAGGAATTCAACATTCCCAGATCCACTGTGTCAAGAGTGTGCCGAGAGTATGAAATTTCAGGCATAACATCCCACCATGGACAGCGCAGTGTCGACCGCCTGCACTAACGACCGAGACCAGCGACGTCTGCAAGAGTCGTAAATTCTAACAGACAAGCAACACTGCGTCAAATAACCGCAGAAATCAATGTGGGACGTACAAGGGACTTGTCTGTTAGAACTGTGCGGAGGGAAATTTGGCTTTTCTTGGGCTATTCCAGCAGAAGACCGACTCGAGTGCCTTTTACTGACAGAACGACATCGCTTGCAGAGATCTCGTGGGCACATGAGCATTCGGTTGGTCCTAGAAATGGAAAACCGTGGCCTGGTCCGATGAGTCACGATTTCAGTTGGTAAGCATGGTAGGGTTCGAGTGTGGCACAGACCCCACAGAAGCCATTGACCAAACTGTCGGCAAGGCACTGTTCAAGCTGGTGGTGGCTCCGTAATGGTGTGGGCTGTTTTTTCATGGAATGGACTTGGTCTCTGGTGCAACTGGACCGAACATTGACTGGAAATACTTATGTTCAGCTACTTGGGAGATCACTTTACAGCATTCATGAACTTCATGTACCCAAACAACGATGGCATTTTTATGGATGACAATGCGCCATGTCACCGGTCCCACAACTGTTCGCGATTGGTTTGAATAACATTCTGGACAATTCCAACGAATGATCTGGCCACCTAGATCGCCCGACATGAATCCCCCATCGAGCATTTATGGGACATCATCGAGAGGTCTGTTCGTGCCGAAAATCTGCACCATCAACGCTTTCACAATTATGGATCTATCGAGACAGCATGGCTCAATATTCCTGCAAGAAGACTTCCAACGACTTGTTGAGGTCCGGCCACGTTGAGTTGCTGCACTTTGCCAGGAGAAAGGAGGGGCCGACACGATATTAAGAGGTATCCCATGACTTTTTGTCACTTCGGTGTATACTATTATATATATATATAATATATATACTATTCTGTAAAAAAAATAAGAATAATTTTCAATTTAAAATTTTACAGGGCTTGTGGATTTTAATTATTTTTTTCTTTTTTTTTTAGGTTTCTGGCACTGTCCTTGACATCTGGGTGAGAATGACGTCAAAATAATAACTACTGTTTGAAGGTTAGGCTTTGTGAGACGCTAAAATTAATTCTGGCGTTTTTTTAAATTCTGCGGATCTTTGAGCAAAAGACCCATATCGTTTAACCACCGTATTCACACCGTGGAACAGATACCGTGTTGAGTCGCATTGAATGGTCACCCAGCGTGAATCGCCGCGGTGCTGGTGTCACTTGCCGATGAAAGATTTTAGCATGCATGGAAGATTGGAAAAAGTTGGCATAAGTGCATTATCTCCGGAGGATTTACTTTTTGGAGATGAAAATTTGGAAGATAAGTAAATAATTTTGAAAAAATTAATTGGCGAAAACCTCACTTTTGGGCACAGGTTTATAATATATATATATATATATATATATATATATATATATATATATTCTTTTGTGCTTAAAAATTCATTAGGCACTAAAAGGCACAAAGTCATTTATTATTAATACTCCGCGCATTTATTCTTTTTTTTTTTTTTTTTTTTAAAGTAAAATATCTTTCAGATTTACGAAATAAAAAAAAATTGAGATCATTATCTTCCACTGTCTATTGTTAAACTAATATTTATTTAAAAGGGAAGTAAGGACTTTTTTTTACTTTTTGTTGTGAGCATTATACTAATAATTTTTTTTTTTTTTGAAATATTATATTTCTATTTACTTCCTATTCTCTACAAATTCAATGAACATAAAACTTGTCTCCAAACTTTATTTTCTTTTTTTTTTTTTTTTTTTTTCAAATCTCTGATAAACTTCTTTGTGCTTAAGACCCTAGCTGAAAAAATATAAATGCCACTGCTTCAATCGAACAACATTGGAGTTCCTGGGTGATATAAGTTGCTAAAGAAAATAGGATGCTGTTGTGTAAGGAGTTGTTCTTGAAGTGTTAAAATAGTTCTAAAAGAGTTTTTGGAAGATTAGTACTGCTTACGTTACAGTTAAGAATAAAGTGCAGTTTTAATCAGATTATTTTTATTTTTATTATTTTTTTCCTTGCTTTTATTTAACTAATTTTCAAAATGAAAGCACACATAAAACACGATTTCAGTTATTTAAATATGCTTTTAATGACTTTCTAAATATTTAATCACCATTTTTTACAAATTGAAAAGCTTTATATCTAAAAGAAAATTAATTATTTTTCAAATATCAGTGATTTGATTAACGAAGAATTTGTAAATCTCTTGCAAATTAATTTAAAGTTTTAATCTTTCAAAATAAATTATCTTTGTAAATTTTTTCAAAAAGAGTTAGAATACATAGAATTTCGTTAATGATATTATTATCATTTTCTACTTGTGGATAATTACTTTTATGTTAAGATATGCTTTTACGAAATGAAAAAGTTTGATGGATGATAGTTTTGTGGAGATGATATGAAAAATACAGTGATTTTGTTCATGTACTATTTTTCTTTCAAACATTTTTTATTATTTTCTTGGTAAAAAAATGACAATAGATAAAATAATAATTTATTTTCTTTATTTCATTTATTTTTATCTAAATATATTGTATCTTTTTTAGATGAAATATATTACTTTAAATGCAAATGAAATTGTGCTGAGAACAATGTTAAACATTAATTAAATTAACTGGTTTTAACAAATTACTAGTTGGCAAAAAACAAACAAATAATTTTATCTATAATTTTTACTACATTTAATTAACTATAATTATCTACATTTTTTAACTGTACACATTAGTATAGTTATATATTTACTTTTCTCCACATCTAAACTTTCAACCTGATGGCCAGTTTACTAGTGTCCTGGCCTTTTTGGAACCATGCAGGTTTTAAGGTTCCTGGCGGCGGCATGGATGTTTGTGACGATTTCCGGAATCCACATTAAACTGCAGGTCTCTGATCTATTTAGCCTAAAGTCTGAACTCATGACCGTAAATAGACAAACCATACCACACCCTACCTGGGGCTATGTAACCCCATACCATTTAGAAAGGTGAGGTTGGAACAGAAGATCGTGAGTATAACAGCATACCGCCGATTGATAAAGGGAGTAGGACAATGCCTTCCGGGAAAGCCTTTCAGGGGGAAACTGTCCCACATTTGATTTTAGTATGGAAGAAAACTCCGGAAAACTCATGCAACACGCAGCTATCAATGAGAGACACATTGTCAAAATCGCCAACTAAGAGAACGGGTTGTGACAATGCGACAATGTGTGAGCGGAGACGGTTGTGACAATGTGTCCTCGCAACACTGAGTTATGCGAAATATAAAGATCCGCTTAAACACCGGAAACATGCATCCAATTACTACTAAGAGATATTAGTCAAATATAGACAGACGCATGTAAAAATATATTTATAAACGGAATTTTCCAACTTTCAGAAGATAGTATAGATAGATAGATATAAATAAAACGAAACGAATAAAATTGCGAAGCCCAGCTACATTAAATACGAATTGTTCTGAAATACACATGATTTCACGTCTTTCTCTCCATTAAGGCCCTAGAGTTCAGATTATGTCCGACTTAGTATGGCTAATTTTCCGACACAACCGTGGTGGAACTATACGAAAATTTAAGAATGTATAATGCAGTATAACAAAATGAAAATTCTGTAGAATAAAATAAAATGCGCATCGTCACTTTTCAATTCCTTCCTATTAGCACACACTCCCTATATATATCTTGTTCAAATTTTCAATCAGTTCATGAAACACTTTTATTCATCCTACTCAAGTTCAAATACATTTTTTTTTGAACTTGGCAAGTGGATGTCACTGACATTAACACATTTTTCAAATATTAATTCATTCAGTACATTTGAATTGAATGTAATTTTGGTTAGATTTAAAGCTGCATAAGGGCCCATGAATAGATGGCACCAGATGAAACTTAAAAAAATGAATGAAAATTATCTTGTGGCGACCTTCTGCACAGTAATGAAAAAAGTAGGAATTGACTTAAGAATATATATTACTTTGTTTTTGTGTTTAATTTGATGTGCTCTAACATTAATCTATAAAGATGCGAACATTCTTGTTTTCATTATAAATACAGAAGAGCGCCAATCTCTTAACTATTTGACGTATGCAGATACATATTTACTTTACATACATGCTTTAAATAAAAGTCACGTCCAAGCAACTGGTCGCAAACACCCCCTCTTTCTTCAAAAGAAAACATCATTTTAAGAAAATCAATCAAGGGAGCTTGAGGTGCGTGTCCGGCTTTCCACTCACTTTATTTGAGTACACAATTTCTCATTCCATGATCAATCACTTCAATTTCTGTAACAATTCATAATTGTGGTCCACAGTGCGTCTGTAATTGTTTCGACCTGTAACATTCGCTAATTTCATGAAGTCTCAAATATCCATGACCTTGGAATATCTTCTATCAGATTTGAATGACAAGCTGTTCTCATTAGTACAAAATACCCAATTGCATGTCATATAGAAATATCCACAGCTTACTGCTTATCTAAGCTGTCAAAAGGTGGGTGATATGTTGTCTTTATGTACTTGTTAAAAATATACATTCCTCTCTCTCCTTAGAAAGGAATGCTACGATATATCACCTTAAATTGTAATACCCCCAAGGAAAGGCTTGATGAGGAATTTGCATATATTTTGTTGTTCTCACATCCAGCACAATGAAAAAGCTTTTTGATATACAAATCTAATATATCCATCCATGGCAGAGATGCGGATTTCAGAAGAACCAACATCGCAGAGTGCATTATTTATCAGGCTATCTGATACTCACCCAAACAAGTAATACAAACAATTTTTTTATTTAAGTCCAATTCCTACGTGGAGGCCGAACAAAAGAAAAAAATTTTATTTTAGTTACTTTTATAAAATAATTACAATTCATATAAATATGTATATGCATATGACAGAATCACCACTAGTAAGTGGCAAAAATAGAAAGCGAATTTCTTTGCAGCATATTCCATTTTCCTTTCTATATGGTGTGTTGGACTAATTTTTTGTTTGTTACTATTTATTCGCTATCTCGTTTCTAATTTATGAATCCTGATGATGGTGGCTTATAATTCCTCATTCTCATCCATCTCTTGTAGTGCTTCCAGCAATACGTAACT
>BPLR01009691.1:0-23928 GCA_021605095.1 Caerostris extrusa | reverse complement strand
CTGCAGCACATCCATATGAGGTTCGGGCTGTCATATTCCCATCAATGAAACACGAAATTACCAACTCCTTTGCTAGCCATGCACGAAACCATAACAGAGCCTCCTCAGGTTTAACTGTGCGCAATACATTTTTAGTATGGAAAGCAAGAGCAAGGCTTTCTCCAAACTAATTTGCTGCCATCTGATTTAAAGACATTGCGTGATCTCGTCGGTGAATGTGACATTTTTCCAGAAATCAGTGGCTTATTGATATATTTCTTAGCGAATTCGAGTCTCTTCCAGTCTCTTTCGTTCATTTATAAAAAGGTTTTCTTGCTTGATCGCCCATAGTGTGTGCATCGTGCGGGACATTTCGGATACTTTGGGCACTAATCTGATCTCCAGATCTGTTGGCGGCGACGTATCATTGGATAATGTTATCGCACTAACAAATAAAGATTTTTGATGCCTCTCTTATAATTTTTCGCTTAATTCGCTGTGAAAGTTTCTTTGGGCGTCCAAGCAAGTTATTTAATGTAGATCTTTCTGTGTGACGTTTTATAATGTACTGAACAGTAGAAAAGTAAACGGTACTTTTACCTATTTCTCGATAACTTAGGCTATTTTCACGAAGAGAAACAATTTTCTCTCAACGAGATCGGCAATTCAGATTTCTTAGGTGCCATCACAAGTGAAATCAACAATCATCTGACAAGAAGTATCATTTTAAACTCCTTTATAGTCGTCTAACGTATGTTATTTACTGCGGGATGACTATCCAAATAATTAGTAAAAAAATACCATTCCTAAAGTTGAGTTGAGTGTGCAAATGCTTTTTGACATAGATTTTATTTTTATTTAAATTTTTTTTTAATTTATATTGTGTATTTTTAAAATTAGTTTTTAGATTAATAAAGGTTATTATGTTTTTAAAATGCCCATTTTTGTACTTTTTAATGCATTTTTATGAGTTATGTAAACAAAACTGTATGTGTGCAAATACTTTTTGTACCCACTAGTAGCGTTGGATCAGGATGCTATTAAATGGTTGTATTGTTACAAGAATAATAAATAAAATAAACGTAATTTCCTTTCATTTCTAAGATTGCACTACTTACTACGTCAGGAAAGCATTATCTACCTTTATTTCTATATGATTCTGATTATGTCTGAATCTACGCAACCCAAATCTAGTAGATTTTAAACCTGATGCTGAGTATACAGAGTGGTAAGAATGCAGATTATGATCAGTGGTTCTATACTCAACTTTATAGAAATAAATCATGGTCCCATGTTGAGTGGCATTTTTTTCAGTTCATATGATTGATGTTCTCTTGCAAATCAGTTACTATTATTTACTTCACTGTTTGAGAAACAACTTGGACTAATACACAACAACGAATTCAATAGCTTTTACCATATTTCCCTATAGAATCACTAGTTTGGGGCATTGTGAAATCACTAATAACCCCGGACTTTCATTGTTTATCACAGTATAGAATGAGCATGTTTATACATGATAAAACAAGATTCATAAACGAATTTTCTTTTCATAATCAGTCTTGTTACGGATAGGTTTTCCTATCCGTACCTGCGTTGATTATGAAAACTTCCCAAGTTTCTTTTTCATAATCACCTCAGCCAGACATATTGTAGCATTGCGAATGTGTACTATACATTACCATGGTCTTTCATTAGTCTTTACAGTACAGAGAAAAGAGCCCATTTGCATAAGATAAATTGTAATCCATAAATGGATCTCATTTATTATTGTAATGAGTTTGTCTATGATTTTTTTTTTAAAACTGAGTATTATTATCGATTCTATCGTGAAAGGTGATTAAAATAAAAGAACTTACTTGTGGGTACGAAAGCTATAGCGGCACATGCAATCCCTCCTACCATCATGAGGGCAATGAGGGTGGGTCGCCGACCCCTCTTCTTGATACCCCAAAATAGAATTACGTAAGAAGGGAATTCCAGAACCCCAGCCAGGAAGAAGTTGAGATAAGGGTTCCCTGCCAGATCATTGGTATTGAATGACAAACCGTAATACATGAACGAATTCACTACCTGTAAAATAAAAAGAAAATGCAATGTTTTTTTACACATTTATGAAGTTTTTTAGAATTATTTCAATACAGGTTTATTCAAAAAGTTGTTTTAAAATTTTGGTCAATTTTAAGCTATTAGAAACGCATAGATGTAGCAGATTCAGCTTTACACAAGTTGTATCACGGTTAGTGACTATTACATTGCACCCAATTTTCCCACCTCAATTATGAAGGAAAATCTGCAAGGAAGGGTCAGAAATATTCAGATTCTCGTACCCTCCTTGAGCCCAATGAAAAGGAAAATTTCGACTTAAAGTTATTCTTGACCATCCCCGGAGTAGACAAGGAAACTTAAGGGGGTCGCCATCGCTCGTTGAGTTTCTAACCTTTGATACTAAGAGTTATTCAAAAAGGCATAAATACTTGTTGAGCATCAGTGAGCTTTGTGTTTCATAGTATGCGGCTAACTGCCACCGATTTGAAAGTATTGTCTTTCGGGAGGACTTTAAGGACAATTATCCCTCATTCATATATGGCAGGAAGGAAACTCGGAAATCTCCTATCGTAAAGTCTAACTGTTTATACAAGAAACTTTAAACATGTTGTCATAATCTCTATCCGGTCTTCTCATTTCTGAAAGCAGTAACTGCAACGGATACTGTGAACGGATTCGATTTTGAAGCCTAATGAATGCTAGTTATCAGTGTGCCGCAAAATTTTTTAATATTTTTTAAAAGCTTAAGTGTGGGTAAGCTATTCAGGACAAAAGTAGTTTTGCTTATCAAGCAGATATATAGGACAAAGGACAGTAAAAATAAGTTATACAGCATAATTTTTATAATAACAAATTGTTACAATTATTTACCGTTTGAGTTCTTATCATCCATAAGAACGTCACAAAATTCAAGCATATATTAACAAATTATTTAAAATACTGAGAAAAAAAAAAAAAAAGATGTACACCACTGACCATTAAAATTGCTACACCAGGAAGAAATGTAGATAACAAAAAGGATATTGGATGGACAAAATACTTTGTTATTTCTAATATAATATATTTTAAATTAAATTTTAAGATTAAATTTTCAAGAAATTTTGGTGCATAGACCTGAGAAATCAGTACCCAGAACAATCACCTGTGGCAGTAATAACAGCACTTAATAAGCCTGGCATTGAGTCAAACAGAGATTGGATGGCATGTACAGGTACAGATGCCCATACAGTTTCAGCACGATGCCACAGCTCAACAATCGTAGGGACTGGTGTATGGTGACGAGCCAGTCGCTCTGCAACCATGGACCAGACGTTTTTCTATTGGGGAGAGATCGGATTAACGTGCAGGTCAGGGCAACAGCCGAACATTTTCCGTATCAAGGAAGGTCCGTACAATACCGACAACATGCGGTCATGCATTATCCTGCTGAAACGTAGGGTTTTGAAGGGCCCCAATAAAGGATAGAGCCATGGGTCGTAATACGCCAGAAATGTAACATGAACTGTTCAAAGTGCCATCAAGGCGAACAAGAGGCGTGTATCCAATATCACCCCGTACCATCACGCCAGGTGATGGGCCAGTATGACGATGACGAATGCACGCTGCCAATGGGAATTCACCACGATGCTGCCAAACACAGAGGCGACCATCTTAATGCTGTAAACAGAACCTGGATTCATCTGAAAAAATGGCGTCTCACAATTCGTGCGCCCAGGTTCGTCGTTGATCACACTATTGAAGATGCTTCTTGTCTGTGATGCAGCGTCAAGGGTAGCCGCAGCCATGGTCTCCGAGCTGAGAGTCCATGTTACGTCGTCGAATTGTTCGTGCAGACACTTGTTGTCTCACAAACGACCCTAATTCTTGACTCAGGGCTCTTGACGTGGCTGCACGATTCATTAAGGCCATGCGGTAACATGACCTGTCTTCTCGGCTGCAAGTGCTAGAGGACCGTTGAAATCCAGTACGGCGTTTTGTATTACCGTCCTGAACCAATCGATTTCATATTCTGCTAATAGTCATTGGATCTCGACCGACGCGAGCAGCAATACTGCGATACGATAAACCGCAATCCCGGTACGCTACAATTCGACCTTATCAAAATCAGAAATGTGCTGGTACGCATTTCTTCTTCTTACACGAGCATCACAACTTTTCAGCAGGCAACAACGTTCAAATGCAATTTGTGAGAAACCGGCTGAACAATTTCCTCATTTAAACACATTGTAGGTGTCTCTACTAGCGCCTGCTTTGTCTGAATTTGTTGAAAAGATAATCATTTGCATATCACAGCACCTTCTTCCTATCGTTTAAATTTCACGTCTGTAGCATGTCGCCTTCTTGGTGTAGCAATTTTAATGGCCAGTAGTGTAATTAACAATCCAGAATTGAATTTATAGCAATACAGTACATTTCGGATTCAAAAATAACTTGTCTTTCTATGTTTATCATAAAATTTAAGATTACTTAATCGTAAAGATAGTGCAGTTATATATTTGAAGATTTATCTTTTTGCCACTAAATAATAGTACCTCAGATATTTTACTTATTATTTTTTTTTCACTGAGCAAACTGATTTATTGAGTAGATGATTATCAGTGAGCAGACTGATTATTTGTGTTCCAAATCTAAATCTCGAACTCGTCAAGAGGCAGTTAAGAAAGAAAGAATCTTAAGAAACGTACTTACCATAAATAATTAATGTTGAGAGCACGATTTCGCATTCTGGGCCATCTTAAAACATAAAGAATTGTCTCTGTGGTATTTTTCCTTTCCTGGAAAATAGTATTGTTTTAGTTAGAGGTTTTTTTTGTAAATATGTAAATAATTATTGGTTTTAATTTGGTACGTTTTATAATTATTTGCCATTCTATGAGCCCTTTGAAGACAAATATATAAAACTTACAAAAAGCTTTCCCTGCAGTTGTGAATTGAGCCGTTGCTGTTGTGTGTGGAGGACTTGGTGTATTTATTACTGTACTCCATTAAAAATTGTTAACTATTATTGTTTGTCTTGATTGCGTTTTTTATCTATTAATTATGGTTTATAGCACAATTGTAGTAGTTAGACTGGTTTTTTTCAGAATAATTGTAAATAATTCTTATATACATTATAATTAAGGGAAATAAACATAACATTCACCACATCAATTTTGGTGAACTCACAAGTATTATATAACTCTATACACATCCATTCTTCAAACTTCTTGCTACATACAGACCTGTTTACATACAGATAATTGTAAATGATTCTTATTTACATTATAATTAAAGGAGATAAATATAACGTTAACATATCAATTTTAGCACACACAGCATTATATAACTTTATATACAGTTATTCTTTAAACCTCTATCTACATTGTCTACAGGAGGCACATCATTGGTTACGATGAATGTTTTCTGTCAGTTTTAGGCAGATGATTGGATCACAGGACAGGAATTCTGCCTTCCCATGTTCTCTTGTTAAGTCGTCAAAGTTGACACGTTGCCAGCTTAGCAAATTTTTTTTGCGAGTTTTAATAACGCTTTATTATTTATGAAAGTAAACTGTATTTTATAAGATTGAAAATTTTCATATGCGAATACGAGATACGAATTATTCGACTTTGTAGAAATTAAATTGCAAATACAAGAAATTACAAATACCAAGAAAAGTGACAACTTACCTCTACTTTTTTTCTCGAGGACCATTACTTCATTTAAATCATCCTCTATTTTCTTGCCATTTAATTTTGCTGCCTTAGTTAATGACTTCTCTAGTTGTTCAGTTTTCCCTTTCGTCAATAACCATCTAGGTGATTCTGGAATCATCCTGTCAACATCAGAAAAATATGCTTTCGTATTCAAATGAGAGACTGAGTTGTTAGAATTAGTATTGCATTAAAAATTCATATACTAAATTTTGAAAAGCTTCTTCATTTACAATTAACTCACATAAAAAATTTTCATTTATAGCTAGCTGATATCATTTAGCATTTCCCTACTACAGACATTAAAAAAAAAAAGGGTAAATTTTACAAGAAATTTTTTTAAATAACTCGCCAGTAACTAATAAAATAATCCTTTTTATCCATGAATTCTCCTTATTTGTTCTCACCTTCCATCTGTTAGCATCTACTGGTGTAAAATTCTACAATCAATAAAAAAAGCTTTTATTTAATTTAAAAAAAATCTAATCAGAATTTTTTCTGTAATTTTTGGTTATGCAGCCGATAAAATGTTACAAATTAAAAGAAAATTGTTTTTTAAGTTTCAGCAAATACACATAGATAAATCTCTTGTTTTATGTATACAGATATATCTAAGATAAGGAATTTTATCAATCGTTTTAAAACACTTAATTTTCTATTTGATAAAAACCATAGTTTTGTTATTGTATTAAGGAATTTTAAAAAATAATCCAAACATAGCCAATAAAGGTATGATTCCTATATATAAGCCCTTAGCCCTTAAAGAAGTAAAAGATAAAAATTTTTATAACTACTAATTTTTTGTAATTCAATAAAAACTCAATAAAAATTTTCAATGGAAAATACCAAGTAATTTAATAACTAAATTATTCAATAATTGTTAAGAGATCTCACTCACTGTTAAAAATATGTAATAATTTTCGTTTTCATCGTCTTTTCTGCAAATTTAAAATTCGATTCAATCCAAAAACATATCATTAAAGGTAGTTTAAGTATTGTTAGACGTGTTAATATTATTTATCATTGTCCACTATCATATAAATATTATTCGGCGTATAATGATAAATTATCCATATTTTGCATGAATAAATGTATCAAAATATTACTTATTTCCTCAAAAATGTTATTAAAATTCATTAGATTTGATAAAGTCTGAGTAAATTGCTTATAAAAAACGATGTATTAGAAATGATTTACATCTACAATAAATTAAAAGAGCCAATAAAAAAAAAATTACTTGTAAAAGAAAAGGACTGGCAGGATGGGTACCGATAAAGCCAACTGGAACCAGAACCAGTGCCTGAAAAGCCACGCTACTGCAGCCAAGGTAGTGAACCCGATAGACCATCCCAACTGGATTCCTATGCCAACCTCTGTTCGATGTTGTGGGCCAGTCATTTCCATGACTGCAACAAAACAAGAGCACAATAACTGAAATTTTTGGGATTGACTTAAGCAAAGATATATCAGATTAATCATCATTTACACCACTGATGTCTCACAGACAACACTTACTCAGCACAAACCCCACCGTAGTCAATGCCGTCCTGCCCAAGGCTTGCAGAAAACGAAGAATCGTGAACATTAGGAAGGAATTGGACAAAAGAGTCAACAGCATGCTTACAACAGTGATGAGGTACGAAATGACAATGGCAGGCAAGCGTCAATCTGAAAAACAATCAAAGGAAATATATTTTCTTTTTCATGTTGTTATTATCTTATGATTTAATATCAATTTACAAGGGAACCTGATGGCTGAATGGCTAGCTGTCTGGCGTTCGGTACCTGTCGAATCCCGGCAGTACCATGGATGTTTGTAGTGGTTCGGAATCCACTTTAAGCCATAGATTCCGGTCTTATATACCGTAGAGCGTCACAGAGCCCAATCAGACTTCTTCACACCCACCTCATTCCCAAACTGTAAAGGAGCAACTCAGCTCTAGGCACAGTGATGTGGTATGGCGTAGTAGTAGTAGTAATAGCAATTTACGTGAAAATATTTAATAATGAAAATAATGCGTTTTTGCTATAACCAAACAGGTTTCCACTGGATGTCCTAATAGCATCTATATGAGAAGAAAAAAATGAGAAGAAAAGGATTTATAACTGGACGAGAATTAACAAGATTATTTTCTTGGCTGGTAGTTGAAAATGGAAAATCAGGGATTAGTTTGGTTTGGTTTTGTCGCTCTGCTGTCATCTTGTGCACACGAAGGCTATACAGACCGGGATCTACAGTTTAAAGAGGATTCCGAATCACTGCAAACAACCATGGCACCGCAAGGACTCGAACGTGAAAGTGATACAGAGCGCTAGCCACTCGGGCATCAAGGGCCTGGACTCTATTTGTTCCCAAACTTGAAGAAATTTGTTTTGGGGAAACGCTTCGCATCAATGAAGAAGTTGATAGGGTCTTAGATGAATATTTTCACAACCTTCCAGACTCTCACTTCCGGGAAGGAATACTGACGTTGGAGAAACGTTGGACCAAGTGTGTTGAAGTCAAGGAAGATTATGTAGAAAAATAAAATCATTTTTTAACTGAAAGTCGCAGTCTTTCATTGTCAGGCTGAGAACTTTTCACCTTACCCTCGTATGTACCATATGTAAAAATGCCCGCTTGGCTCTTTTATGATTTCCTATCTATAATTAAGACATTCAGTTACTGCACTAACCCCTATTAACATTGCGTTCCCATATTTTCTCATAACACCAGATTTTTCTTCTACATTTTTTATAATTAATATATCCCTTGTTGGAGTCCCCCCTCGCTCATCAATAGTGGAACCAACATAGGTTATTTGTCTTGTCTGGTATAACTCCGAGGATCTTTAATGGATTAATGGTATGTTTCAACGCATCACTGTATAACTTTAAATACGAGATTAACTACATTACAGAAATAAAGTACAGTTAAAACAACATTAAAAAATATCATAGTGCAGTTAAAACTATATGCTATGTATATGCTAAAGTATAAAACTATTAAAACTACATTAAAGAAACAGTGTAGTAGAGTTAAAACTACATTAAAGAAATAGCATAAGTTTTTAGAATGAATTCCACAATTGTTTTAACCAAAAGCATCCCGAATGAAAAGGACTGAAGACTCACGAATCAGAGAGCTGGCCAAAGAAGAAGACGGAGATGAGGAATCCCAGCATGTACACGGATTTGTTGAGCGAGATGAACCACTCTCTTCCGCAGACCAGATCCCACTGAAACAAACACAAATTTATAAACTGGACTATTTTTGTACTTTGTGAACAGTCCCTAAAATGCATTGTTCCTAAACTATCCAACAAATAACGCATCACTCAATAAATCTCCGGTCTGACGCATATATGGCATTACTGTTGAGAGACCCATATGATTTCTGGATAGCAGCATCCTTCAAATCGTACATGTCAAAATTTCATGATATTCTGATTAGTTTACAGGTTACACAATTCAGGATTCGCAATTAGTT
Organism: Caerostris extrusa; assembly: GCA_021605095.1. NCBI lineage: Eukaryota > Metazoa > Arthropoda > Arachnida > Araneae > Araneidae > Caerostris > Caerostris extrusa. The sequence continues at coordinate 14,739 of BPLR01009691.1, read as the reverse complement.
TACAGGTTACAGTGGTTTTAGTAATTCCAGTTTTATAATTCTCAAAACAATCGATAAAAAAAATTAGAAAACCTACATCTGTTCGGCAAATTTCAACTTATCATGTATGAACATAAGTTGCATATAACTACGCAACCGGACCGTCGACTGGACATCTACTACTTACTATGCTACATTGGATATCCATCATCATCATCACCTCCCCAGTCAATTTGTGCGGCATAATTCCATGGATCGGGCCCACACTCCAGCCTTGGATCGGCCGTAATTAATAATAATCGGCCGATTAATTAACCAAAAAAAGTCCACAAAGTAGTTTTGAAAGACCGTAAAGTGAAGTTGCATGAGATAGCTGTATCTTAAAAATATCAGATGGTAATAATGTTTTTACAATTTTACAAAAACTTGAGCATGCGCAAGTTGCTTTGTTTGCAAGTTTTTTCCCCAGGGGACTTGAGCGTACAGAGGCAAGTGATAACTGAAAACACTATCATACAGGCCACATGTTGATGCGCACGGATTCAGGCTTGGTGGATCGGCTCGAATACTTCGCTGAAACTTTATCCAGGCGTTTCTCCAACCGCCGTTTATGCTCAGCTTCACGCATCTTTGCTTCACTTCAGGCTTCTGTCTGCTTCGTCGGGCGCTTTCAAGCCTCCTCCTCCGTGCTTCGTCGGATGGTAGCTTGGCACGACCCATATCTCTTTATTTGCTTGCTGCACTAATGGACAAATGTAAATCTTGTTTAAATTTGTTAAACAATGTTTACATCTGTCTTTTGTTGTATCCATTATTCATTGTCCTTTGTAATCAATAGTTGACAATGGACTTTATTTTCTTGATGCACTTTTTAGATTGCGTCACGAACCACTAACCAGGACAACATCCTGTTCACGCATGATAAAAAGAATTTCGTGTATTGATTAAACATTGTTTTTTGGTGGTGAAAAATACCATTGAAGAATAAAAGTGGCTTGATAAGTATTCTGGAGACTCTGCACAAGGAAAGTCAACTATTATTGCCTGGTATGCCGCATTTAAAAGCTGTCATACAAACACTGATGATGCTGTACGCTCTGGTCGCCCGAAATCGGCAGTTGTTCCAGAAAACATAAAAAAGTCCTCAAAGTAGTTTTGAAAGACCGTAAAGTGAAGTTGCATGAGATAGCTCTATCTTAAAAATATCAGATGGTAATGTGTTACAATTTTACAAAAATTTTTACAAAGCATGCGTTTTACAAAAATTTGAGCATGCGCAAGTTGCTTTCGAAGTGGGTATACACAAACACGTTTGCATACACAGGACCAAAAACATCAACGCACAGACAAATCAGAGTGCAGTTCAGAGCTGTACAAGCGAGATAAAAAGGATTTCTTGCTTCGGTATGGGACAATGGATGAAGCATGGATCCATTACTACACACCTGAATCAAAATAATCATCAGCTGAGTGGACAGCAACCGGTGAAAGTCGTCCAAAGCGACCAAACATACTACTGTGTACAAAAAGTAAGAAAAATTTTCAATATAAAATTCCCGGGACTTACGGAATTTCAATTTTTTCTGTTTTAGGTTGCTGGAACTGTCCTTGACATCTGTGAGAAATCTGACGTCCAAATAAACATTAGTGTTTGAGTTGAGACGCTAAAAGTGATTCCGGCGATTTTTGAAATGTCTGAATTAATTGAGCAAAGAACTTGCATTCAGTTTTGTTTGTTGAAACGTATAGAATGTTTCAGAAGGCATTTGGTGAGCATTCCTATATCGGGAATGTTTAAAAGTGGTATAAACAGTTCAAAGAAGGCAGAGAACGCGTTGAAGACGAAGAGTTCTCTGGTCGACTATTAACTTCAACAGACGAGGCTCACGTCCAAAAAAATTAAAGTTTTGGTGCTTGCAAACCGTCGATTTACAATTAGAGACCTTGCTGAGGATGTTGGAATTTTAAAAAAGATCGATCAATTCCATTTTGGACCTCAAACGCGTCAAATCTCTATTGGTACCGAAAACACTGAATGCGCCAGCTCACACTGCATTGATTCTTAGTGACGTTTTAGCCAAAAATGAAACGCATATCGTTCCACAACCACCGTATTCACATCGAGCGATTTCCGGCTATTCCCTAAACTCAAAAGACCACTCCGGGGACACCGTTTTGAGTCGATTGAAGTGATTCAACTTGAATCGCCGCTCGCTTTGAAGGCCATCCCCTGCCGATGACTTTTAGCATGCATTGAGGACTGGAAAAAATTTGGCATAAGTGCATTGTGTCCGGAAGGAATTACTTTGAAGGCGATGAAATAAATTTGGAAGAATAAATAAAAGAGTTTTTGAAAAAAAAAAATAATTGGTCTTACTTTTTGGGCGCAGTAGTAAAAGTCTCCTGACAAGGTTATGGCATTCGTATTTGGGGCACGCAAGGTATTTAGTTCAGACTATCTTGAGAAAGATAAAATTGTCTATAGCGAATATTACATGGCATTATTGGATAGATTGTGTGTAGAAATAAGGAAAACACGACCTCACAAGCAAAAAGAAAAAAAGTGCTGCTTCATCAAGACAAAGAATTTCACAAGTTGATGAAAATGATGGCTGTAATTGAAGAAAATCCGCTTCGAATTGTTTCCCCACCCACCGTACTCTCCAAATATGGCTCCCAGCGACTATTGGCTTTTGAATTCCTCAAAAAGATGCTCCAGGGAAACAAATTTGGCTCAAATGAAAAGTGATTGCTGAAACTGAGGCCTGTATTGAGAGCAAAGACAAACGTTATATAAAAGAAGGCATCGAAAAGTTAGAGCAGAGTTGAAATGAATGCATCATTCTTGAAGGACATTTAATTTGACGAATAAAGTCGAATTTCTTAAAAAAATTGTTTTTCTTAGCTAGACTGGAGAGTTATTGCTTATTATGCCATCCTGCAGTTGGCGCCATAAAAAAAAAAAAAAAACTGTAAAAGGAAGTTGCAGCGCATATAAATGAGTTTTCATGATAATATTAATTAAAAATAAGCTGTTTTTGTTTTAACTGATAAAATAATGAACGTTGTTCATATATTTTCCAGAAAAATCTAGTATAAGATATAGAGTTGATAACTTTTTTTTTTTCATTTTTCATGATTGAATATTCGTTAAACACACAGGTAGAAAACTTAAAACATATTTCATTCAAAATAGCATAAGTAATAAAAATTTTAATGATTTTCATTTAAAAAATGCTTATGAAGGCACTTTCTTTAATTTTCTTTGATCCAAACTCTATATAAAAGCTTTAGAGACATTTATAAAATCAAAAATGATTGAAAACATATTAAATGGTTTTCCAAGATCAAAATTTAATTTCAAATTTCACCGATAGATGACAGCAATATTTATTATTAATTTCTAATAATTGAACTTGAACAGTAAAAAAAAAAAAAAAAAAATTAAGACCATATTGTTTTTCTTTAATCTTAAACGTACTTTTCGGCTGATTAATTTTTTTTTTTATTGTAACTAAATGAATACAGAAAAATTTAATAAAGAAACAGTTTAAAAACTTTCACTTCAATATAATAATTTCAAACTTAAATTCATGAAAAAAAAAAAAAAAACTTCAAATTGTACGATAATGATGATTAAAAAATTAAGATATAACTTCATTAGAAGAATCAAACATAATTTCACTACAGTCTTTATTAAAAGATTCTTTTTAGCAGTACATTGGTGGCATTTGTACCTCCCTTATGTATACCACAATTAGCCTATCCACATGTGATCAAGAAAGCCCATAACCTCCCGAGAGACTTTTAATAGTAATTGCCTCACATTTGCAAGTGGGATGTGAGTAGATTGAGAGTCGGAGATAACTCCCAACAGGCCCTGTTGAAAAGCAGTGAAAGCAGAAAACAGTTTTGAAATAATTGAGTGCAGAGGACGCCACCAATAGAATCACACCTGCGCACAGTTTCATTTCGCATCAGAAGAATTGTGTATATATTTTTAAGATATAATGATTAGAGTTGCTCTTTTTTTAATTTTGAATGCATCTGAAAATTTAAGGGAAAAAACATGTGGCAGAATTTAACATAAAAGGCTTTTTAGTTCATTGGAAATTTAAAAGAACTAACTTAGTAAACCTAAAGACATTTTTAGTTCATAATTACTATAAACGTGATGAATATGGAAAATCAGAAATTCTAGGGAAAAATTAATAAATTTTAAATATAGGCATGAGTAGTAAGATAAATATTTGAATTCATTTACGCATACAACACACACGTATCGCACTGATTGTGGGAGTATTTTTAATGGGAGAAAACCTGGAAAACTCTCTGTGCTGTTCAGGATTTTGTGGCATACATATGTGAAACACGATACCAAACCATGCACATACAAAACCACATATAGGGTTTCTATCCTTTTTGAGATATATATTTATTTATATTAAAAAACAGCATTAAAGAGTTATATAAAAGCACTCAGAAAGAATTCTCTCGTTAAAGAACTCCTTACCCCGTTAAAGGATCAGTAATTTTTTTTACAATGTTGTTTTATTTCAGAAATTTTTTTATTAAAATCCAAAATATGCATTACTAGAATTAGATTTGCAATTATAACCAAAATAAGACAAGATATCCAAGTTCTTCCACAAGAGTACCTGAATGAAAATGGTAAGTACATCACCTTTCAATAGATTCCATCACATGTATAGAAACATCAATAGAAACGAAGGTGTAGATCTTCTGGCAAAAATAAAAGAAACAGAAGTTCCTGGACAGTGTCCTATCTCTCTTTTTCGGAGAACCAGACAGGACAAAATTAGGTCACCGTATGTTAGCGAATTATTGTTTAACCCCAAAGAAAGAGTCTGGGAGACAATCGGAGATGACTGGAAAAAACTCAGCAAAAAAGAGGCTGTTGCCAATTTTAGATTAAGAACTGGATACGAATGTCTAGCCGAACATATGGCCAAAATAGGGATTGTGAACTCTGATACATGTGTTTTATGTAAGACAAGAGAAAATGAACAAGGCCCATCTAATTGTTTTCTCGGACTGGACTCTAACTTGCAGCACAATGGTGATTTGTGTACTCTTTACTGGCGGGCCATAGAAAACATGTCCTGATCAATCCGGAAAAATCAGATGTCTTTAGATATATTGAAACCACAACGATATGTTAAATGTCTTTTGGTTTGGTTTATCGCTCTACGGGCCTTTTTTTGCATACTTTGGGTTAATTAAACCGCGACCTACAGTTTAACGTGGATTCTGAAGCACTCACTAACATCTATGCCCTCGCCAGGTTTCGAACCTGAAGCCTGTGTTAGTTATCAAAAGGTCAGAACTCTAGCCCTCAGACCACAAAAAAACTTCTTTTCTTTTTTCTTCTTTTTTTTTCCTAACTTCACATCCATACCTAAAGTTATGTAGCAATCTACTAGTTAGAAAGGTGAAACTGCAACATCGGTGAGCCTCGTGTATAACACAAACAGTCCATCAATGGGTATTGAGGGGAGGGCAATGCTTTACATGAGAAATTTTAAGGTTAAATACTCTCTAATTGCGAATATCATTGGAAGAAACCTGGAAAACTTCCCGATAACCTGACTATCGATGTGAGATGTTATATACAACACCACGAGTCGGGCGGGTCCAATGTCTGTAAAACAACATGAAATCGCGATAGGATGATTATTGCCAGTCGTGTATGCTATGTTATTACTAATCCCCCTGGTGCAGGAAAGCTTACACCAGGTCAATAGACCCCGTCGCAGGCTACTGGTCCATGGCTAAGGGTGGTAAGGTATATTATATTATAATAAATACAACTTCACTTTGGCGAGGAACCACGAGGGCTGAAAACTGACTAAACCTCAGGACAACGCTCTAAGATCATATTAGACCGGGACCTACATTTAAAGAGGATTTCGAAGAAGTACAAACATTCCATCCACTGCAAACTCGGTGGCTCGAATCCGAAACCTGTGTCACCGAGCGGCAGAGCCCTAGACACTCTGACATTCAGGCCCACGAGTCGTGCATTTTCTTAGAATTATACAAAATTGCCTAAATTATTCTTTTTAGTTCATAATGAAAAATTAATTTTCACAAGTGTTAACTACTGGTGTCCGTAAAGAAACTAACATGAGATACAAGTATACTAGGAATAAACCGTTATGGGGATAGTATGTAAATGATATAAACTTTAAAGAAAAAGATAATTTACTAACCTCACTGACGATGGTCTGGGAGTAGAAAGAGGTGTCGTATTCCCACTTGGTGCACGGGACTGAAGCATTGCTGCCATTCGCAGGAACCTCGCACCTGTTGTCGAAAGCTGTCTCGTTGGCCCCCGGTTCTTCCTCGTAGGAGGGTTCTACGCACCTGAAGTCCATATTGGGGGCGAAGAAGGTGATGGCGAGGTTCTGCCACATGCCCACGATGTTGATGATGAAGAAGAGGATGAACACCCTCCGCTGCCATGGGCCGAAGCTGCCTATCACTTCGAACATATCCATCTCTGCTTGGTTTGCTCTCTAAGATTTCTGTCCAATTTTAAGATTTGTTCACCAAGATGGTTTCAGGTGAGATTATTCATCAAATCATTTTGAGAAATCTGAAACAGAGACAACAGACTTTATGCAGACGAATTCCCTTGAAACGCTAAGACTTCAAAACTCTTATTAACTCCACAAAATTGAGATGCACATGATAAGTGAAAGTTGTGGAGTCATGTAAAACTATTTTGCTGTCAAATGCCGCAGATAATGTGAAATTCATAAGTGATTCATACGTCATCAAAATTATTCATGGCATTTAAAAAAGATTCATATCATTCAAAATGATTAATATGTCAAGTGCAGCGTTGTTCAATGTCATGACGTGCTTGCTTCCGTAAGTTTCGATGCCTGTAAATATAAAAAAGAATTCTAAATTAAAAAAATCCGATTAATTTAGTAGAATAAATTATTTAACATAGTATGCATCTCATTCAAATGGAGCATTTCCAATGACTAAACAAATAAGCATTGAATTTTAATTTAATATGCATGTAAAAATTTTTTCACGTGGCCTTAATTGCTTTCTGTTATTTATAAAGTCTTTCGTTATACTTTAATTTTTGATTGATCATGCACATATAAATTGTGCATGATCAATAAAAAACCCCGATGTTGTTCTAATGTGGCTAGCAATACAGAAAGAGCTAATCTTTATGCCATAAGCAAGGAAAGGGCTACACCGTTGTTACTCATTTAGCACTACCCAGGGGCACGTGTTGCTTGAAGATATGCCACGGACGCGGTAATACTACCCACACAACGTTCTACCATCCTATTAGATCGGGACCTACTGTTTAAAGTGGATTTCGAACCACTATGGGCACAGCCGACATCGGACATCGACATCCCACGGGAACAAGATTCGAACTCGAAACCTGTGGTACCCAGTGCCACAGCGCTAGCCACTCGGCCATCAAGCCCTAAAGCAATCGATCTGACACGATCTATTTAAAAATATTTTGTTGAAAACTTATGCTTTTCTGTAAATTTGAACTGTATTTAAAAACCTTTCTGACTTATATATATGTACAAATATTTTAATACTACAAAATAATTCATTTATTTATTATGATTAAATATAATCATTAAAATTAGGTTGACAGTTAAAAATACTTTGGTACTAGAATAATTCAATCATGAAATGTTTTTAATTGAATTTTCTTAATATTTTCGAAATTATAGATATAAATTAGTAAAATTGAGAGGAATGTGAGACAAAAATAGTTTTCGTACTTTTTACTTATTTTTTTTCTATAACCCTATATTTAAAAAGGGCTTAATAAAACTGAAAAGATAATTTTTGCATAGTTTTAACAAAGCTAATGCTAAAGTTAAAATCTTACCAATTGTGTTTATTGAAATTGGCACGCCAAACTAACATATTTAGCATGAAGATTTATTTTTAAATTTAGGGCCACTATAAAAGTATAACAAAAACTTTTAGCAAGCATTCTACATTTAATACATTAACCATTTTTCAGATGTTTTATAAATTAGCGTTTGTCAATAATAAATTACAATGTGTAACTTTATTCTAGCACTTTTTCAATATTAAATAAAATCTTAAATCAGCAGTTGACCAATTCATTCAATTCAGAGTATTGTAATTTGAAATTCTCTAAAATTTTACCCATACATTTAGCTTTAATTCTACATCCATCGAGAATGTAAGTGTTCAAGTGAAATTCACAGAATCGCAATAAATCTAAAACTTTATATAAAGTTCAATTTAAATAATGTAACTTTATTATAACAAGAAAATTTGTAATTAAACATTCATTTTTAAATAGCTGTAATGGTTGCAATCTTTTAAATAATTTTGTTTTAAATGTTGTAAAGAAAACAGCTTAAAATTATAATGCATGGTAGAATTTTCAAACAAACGATAAACTAAAATTTTTTGGGGGCAAGTTTTGTGGCATTAAAAATTTAAATCCACAAAAGATTCGATTAACGAATCCTTCTATTTTCCTTTTTTACATTTATCTATACGAAATTAATAAATCCTTCTTTTTCCTTTTTTACATTCAGCTATACGAAATTAACGAATCCTTCTTTTTCCTTTTTTTTTTTACATTCAGCTATATGAAATTAACGAATCCTTCTATTTTTTTTTACATTCATCTGAATAAATTTAACGAAACATTTTATTTTACATTTTTTTTTACATTCAGCTAAATGAATTTAACGAATCATTTTGTTTTACTTTTTTTTACATTCAGCTAAATGAATTTAACGAATGCTTCTTTTTTTAATTTTTTTAACAATCCTATTTTGAAATTAACAATCCTCTATATGAAATTAACGAATTCGTCTATTTTATTTTTTTACAATCTGTAAGAAATTAAGGAATAAAAAAAGAGAAGAATTGTAACGTAAAAATTAATTAAAATTCTAATATGAAAAATTTTCAAAATAAAAAATATTAGATGCCAGCAATAACTTGTAGGAATCAAAAGTAAATTTTTTTTAAATTATAACTCAGAATAATTTAACAAAACTTTTATTACTAACATAAAAAAAGTTTTGTTCCTAACAGAAGACATTATATTTGTGATCATTTGCAAACTTTAAACTGAATCTCCAAAATTACTTCTAAAATTATTGTTATAAATTTTTATATATATTAATTTCGTATGCTATAATATTATCTTTAAATTTCTCAACTCTGTTTTTTAAACAGGAATATTTTTTTGATTAAAATAAATTCATTTTTTTCTTTGTAATATTTTTTATTAGACAAAATAATAGAAAAGGATATTATGAAACAGATATCAGAAAAGGATATTAAGAAACTGATGTAAAAATATTTCTCTTAAACAAAGAATAGAAAAAAAAAAAAAATTGCAACATAAAAAATAATTACAACTCTGATATAGATATTATTATGTTAAGATGAATGTAAAAGAAAAATAAAATAGAAGGATTCGTTAATTTCATATAGCTGAATGTAAAAAAGTAAAAAAAAGTACGATTCGTTAATTTTATATAGTTGAATGTAAAAAAAAAAAAGTAAAATATAAAATTCGTTAATTCCTTATAGCTGAATGTAAAAAAAAGTAAATAGAAGGATTCGTTAATAGAATCTTTTGTGGATTTAGAATTTTTAATGCCACAAAACTTTTCCAAAAAATCTTATTTTATCGTTTGTTTGAAAATTCTACCATACATTATAATTTTAAACTTTTTTTATTTTATTAAAAAAATAATTTAAAAGATTATAGTTAACCATTACAGTTAAGAGAAAATGAATGTTGAATTCCAAATTTCTGTTTATATTATTAATATTAAAATGCCAGAAATAAATTTTAAAATGCAAATAAAAGAATTACTTATGTTCACAAATATCCACCAATAAACAAAGTTGAAAATTTTTTTTACGATATGAGCATTTATAAGTTCATAAACATAATTTCTCTTTCTATATATTCGCCTTCATTTCAGAAAATGCCGTTTTATAGAGTGATCATTGAAAAATTACAACTAAAATATGATTGTTTTTATACGAAGGTTCAGTTACAAACATTGTCTGAAATGTTTCGTCAGACAAAAGATAAAAAAATAATAACGACAATGAAAAAGTAAAAATATATATACAATGACAACAAAGAACGAAAAAAAAAAAAATCCTAAATGAATTTATATTTTATTAATCAATATCACGCGTAATGAGTTAGTCCAAGTGATTATTTTTAATTTCAAAGTCTGTCACGTCAACCTATAACTGAGATATCGGCTGTTTGTAATAAAAAAAATCTGAAAAGATAAAAAAAAAAACAAAAAAATCTGAATAGATAGAAAATTTCCTAGAACCCTTAAATAATTTTAAAAAATAACTCATTAAATTAAAATAATAATAGTGCCCCATCTTAAAAATACATCTAACATTACGGTTCAACATTTCATTCATTGGGTTTTGTCTTACTCTACAATCTTCATAGAATCTGGTTTAAATTTTCATTTATAAAAGATTAAATTACAACTAAACGAGGTCAAATAATAAAGCCAACATAACACTGATTCTGAATATTAAACACATAATTTTTAACGGGTGATATATGTAATTATATACAGAGAGGATAATTTTTGTATATAAAGGGTAATTAATATATGTAATTACATATTTATAGGGTAGGTTACGTATAATTATATATAGAGAGGGTAATATAACTAAACATAAACAAATAATTTCATAGTACAAAATAAATCATAGTTTCTATATTGCTATCAAAATATCATCTTTTTTATAACATTGAAACTATACATATTCCAATAATTATTCTATTACTCCCTTTAGAAACAATGCATGCCTGCATTAATTTCTAAATACTTATAAATAAATAATTCTGTGCCGGTCTCCAAATTATTCTACTTAAAAAAAAAAAAAACGCTCTTACTTACTCTTCGTTTTCAACTGAAGACTTTAATAAAGCTAAAGGTAACTAAGCGAATCTATAATCGGTGCAAAACTGAAGTCTTAGAATATAAACTTTCAGTAGGTAATTAACTTATAAATGCAGTAATATCGATAAAGAAAGCCAATGTTCTCGATTCTAACACCCGTCAAAAGGAATACGCTATAACTTTGCTTTTTATAAAACTAACCAACCAAAGGATCTGAAATAGAAGCCAAATCCGTTTTCAGTCATTTGCGACAAAATCTGCTTTATTGAAGAAGAAATACCCTGAGTTACTGGTTGTTTTTAGTAACAGGAAACAATTTAAATAATCTAGTCATCAATTACTCCAATTGGTGATCAATGACTTTTTTTCCCAATAGTCATTCAGTTAAATTTCAGTCATTCAGTTTCAGTTTCAGTTTAAGTTTAAAAATCTTCCACGAAACACATTTCATCATAAAACATCCGGTTGTCCATATAAAGTAGAACAGAGCGTAATTTTTAAAAATATTTTTTCCCGGAAAAATTGGGAAATGGGTTTCAGAAAAAAAAAAAAAAAAAAAAACAAAATATCAGATTAACCAATAAATATCTTCGGATTCCATTTTAGGTTTTTAAATGTGCGAAACTAGCTGAAAATTATGTAAACTTTCAATTTTCAGAGATTTTTTTTAAAATTCAGATTTTTCTTTCTTCACGCTAACACGAAAGCAGTTAAAAAATTATATAAGGAAGATAAGGTAATCCATAAATATCTTCTAATTTGACTTTTATGTATTAAAATGGACAACATCTGGCACTTAAAAGTGTTATAATAATTGATTTGAATAGAAATAAGAAGATAAATAATAACTTTTTCTTAACTGCACATATATAAAAATACAAAATAAATTTAATAGTTTCATACTTACCCATAATGCATCACAAAAATAAGTAAATATTGTTTTGGCAAAATGCGTAACCTTCCAAATGTTCTTGAAAACTGGTACAATTTCACCTACACCCGAATAAATAAATTTACCAAAAAAAAAAAAAAAAAAAAAAAAAAAAGAAAGAAAGAAAGAAAGAAAAAAAAAAAAAAAAAAAAAGAAAAAAAGAAAAGAAACCTGTTTTTGTTACCAGAAAGGGCTAATTTATTCCTGGAATACAAACAAGATCTCGCATATAAATAACCATATTACGGCTTTTTTTCTGTGTGTGTATGATAAGGATAGCGTGGAACCAAAATTCCTTAATTTTTAGTTACAAAATTAAAGAAATATTAATGATTATCTATCGCCTACACCTTTCTTGAAGAGAGAAGGCTCAAATGCCATTTGAATATATAATTTTTTTTCCCTATCACAAATAATTTTTTTCCCCCTACTTACGTATATAGATTCTAAAATGTTTTGTCATTGAAAATCCAGTCAAATATGTATTCAAATGTATTGAATGTATTCAGTAGTAGTCCGCAGCATCATAACTCCGCGGGCAGCATATAAAATTATACGTCCCCATATTAGATTTCGGCCCACTAAGACATTTTTAGAGTGAAAAATTGAATCATAATGAATTATTATTTTTGTGTTTAATATTATTCTTACATATAAATATAGATAATATAATAATAATGGCACTAAACGCACATTGTAAAGAAATATATAACACTAAAATGAAATTTTAAAAAAATATATAAATACACACTTAGTCACAAAAGTAAGTATGCAGAGTGTATGTGATGATGTCCTATGAAAAAAACAGACCTACAATATTAGAGTTTTCAAATTAACGATTTATTTCGATTACAGCAAAAATAGAGCTTAATAACAAAATGAAAAGTGATTAAAAAATACAAACATTTAATTAGCAAGATGAGCTTAATTTAAAAATAGGATGTAATTTACATCATAAAAGTAAGTATGCAAACAAAGACATTAATATGCAAATTTTACAATTTTTCCAAAAAATTAGTAATTTGTTGGATAGCTTTTGCCTTTATAACAGCTCTCAATCTAGATGGCACTGATTTTACTAAATTTTGAGTGACAGAAGATGGTATTTTTCTGGCACTTTCCAAAAGGGCTTTTTTTTAGATCATTCTTAGTTTTTGATCTAATTTGACGATCGAGATAATCCCACAAGTGTTCAATGGGATTAATATCAGGTGACTGCGGTGGGGTTTTTAGCTGTTTTGCAAGTGATATAGCAGCCATTCCCGAACAACCCGAGCAGTATGTTTGGGATCATTATCTTGTTGGAAAGTGAAGGATCCATCGAGTTCCATTTAGAAGCACTTTGTCTTAGATTATTCTTTAAAATTTTCAAATAGCTATATTGATTCATTATTCCGCCGATTATAACTAAATTTCTTACTCCAGTTGCTGCCATGCAACCCCGAAAAACCATAACCGAACCACCACCGTGTTTTACAGTTCCTCTCCTGTTCTTTGGTTCTAGAGCTGCATTTGCTTTCCTCCAAACTTTTGGTGTCCATCTGACCAGTGGATGTTGAATTTACTTTCATCCGAAAAATCACGGAATTCAAAAATTTGTGTCCTGCTTTACATTTTCTTTTGCAAAATCTATTCTCTTTTTGCGATTCACTTTGCTAAAAGTTTCCTTCGCATATTTCATCCCATGGTATCCTGCCTTCCGTAACACACGGCGAAGTGTTTCAGGATTTCATGACTTCGCAAAATTGTTTTTCACATCAGTTGTCAATTTTGGTGCGCTAATCGTCGAATTTTTTCATTTCCAACAATAATTCGCCTTTCTCGATCCGTCAAAATGGGCGGTCGTCCTGTTTTGGCCTGTTTAGAGTATTTCCCACAGCCTGGAACTTTTCTATGATTTTTTGCACTGTTGCAGGACTTTTTTTACCTATGATTTTAGCGATTTGTCTTTGGGACTTGCTTTCCTTATAGAGCTTTATTATTGCATCCTTTAGATCTTTTGATAATTCTTTTCTACGTGGAGGAAATGGTGAATTGTTGATATACTTAAATCTCAAACTCACAAAGCTTTGTAGCAGAACTTCTAAACTTATCACTGAAATACGAAAATCAGTCGAAGTTTCATTCAGCCTATTTAAAAAGTCAAAAATTCCAAGTGCATATATACTTCTGTGATTTAAATTTCTACTGGTAGTTAACAAAATTACTCTTAAAGTTTTTAAAAATATAATGATTTGGTTTATTTTTCATTACTTTATGACTTGAATCAAGCTATAAACAACACTCTCAAAAATAATATTTTTCTTTATATTTATTTGAGAACCGAGCTTTCACTAAGCTATGAGTTGCATACTTACTTTTATGACTAAGTGTATAAACGTAATAAAAAAATGAAATCATTAAAAAATATTTATTTTACTTGTGCGATATTTGTTTCTCCACTCTTAACTATTGCAAATTGATCACAATTTGGGTATTTGCACATCATGTGGGTGTTGCAGGTTAGTGTCCGTTTTGTTTGAGCGTGCTTTTTGTGTTTCTTCAATTTCAATTTTGAGAAAAAAAAAGCTTGATTCTCAGATTAGCTGAACCAAACGCGCCAACAACTTTTTGAAGACCAGATTTCTTAATTGGAGACTCCTCTTTGTGATTTAAGTGTTATGAAAATGTAACCGTAACCTGGAACTCATAACCTTAAACACATCAATAAAACGAGCAATATCTGTCCTATATTCGCAGAATATTATTTAAAATCAAAATTTTCTCATAATTTGGCGGTTAATTTTGAATATACGGAGGCATACATAATGTATTTTGGCTTTTGCAGTGGTTTTCACCACTTTGGCAATTATATGTACGTAA
>BPLR01009690.1:0-21760 GCA_021605095.1 Caerostris extrusa | reverse complement strand
ACAAGAATCTTCTACTTACTAGCTGAAGTTATTAATTATTTTATATGTTTGACGTTAATATAAATGTATACAATTTTTTTTTATGTATTTATATTATTCCAATATATTATTCGTTTTCCCTCTATTGTCAATTTTTACATTCACGTGTTTTATAAAAATATACTGACAGTAGAAAACGATGGCAAAAAAGAACGAAACTTGTTATTAATTTCCCTATAGTTTAGTGCTACAATGGGACCTGATGGCCGAGTGGCTAGCGCTCTGACTCGGTACCATAGGTATGGGTTCAAATCTCGGAGTTGTGCATGGGTGTTTGTAGTGGTTCGAATCCAATTTAAACCGTAGGTGCCGGTCCTATTAGGTTCGTACAGCAGTGAGGGGGCAGTGTTGTTACTCCGCTTCCGTGGCTTATCTTCAAGTGACACGCGCCCCCTGGGTAACGCAAAGTGAGTAACGTTGGGGCAGCGCTTGCCTTAAGGCATCCAAGACCAAGCTGTCTAAGTGTTTGTCAGTTGCATTAGAACAAAAAAAGTATTGTTCTACTGTACTGCCCCGGTTTATGCAAGACGATTTTAAAACGCGCAACGCGGAGGGTAACGAACCAAAACGGAGACAACACGGACAAAGGGTGTAGTCTAAGGACGCCAATGTGAGAAAGACTTGGAGAGTTCCAATCAGTACAGATATTTTGGAGATTTGAAAGAGCTGAGAGCCCAGGTTGATGTACCAAGAGTCTTGGTAATGTTTGTAAAATAATCTGCACTTATTTCATTGTTGGATTTCATATTGCTTTGTTAAATAGTTATATTATTGGTGACTCTGGTCGCGCAGCGACCACACCTCCACTTGGCGAATGGTGAACAGTGACTGGTGGTCGAGCCCTTTGCCAATTGTAAGAAAAATTAAATAAATCAGAGGAGGAATAATAATTTCTAACATCAGAGAACAGAGTTTGGAATTGAAATTACACATCTTTTCTTAATTATGCTTATAATTCATAAGAAATTTAAATATTTTTATTCGGAATTAAGGACTAATGATTATTAATATTATGAATGAATAAGGAATATTATCACTGAAGGAAATAATAATGAAATTAAGTTTACTTTTTAAAAATGTAAACATAACTATAATAACCATAATTCTGTCTCTCTTCCCATATACAAAAAAAAGAAAAGTTAATTAAGCACTTTATCTGTGTTCTAATGTTAAATTTTTAGCTATGTTAGTCAGGAATTATAAAACAAAGAATTTGAAAAGCTATTAAGGTTTAATTAACAAAATTAAAAACAGAATTTTTCATATTTTCTGTGTATTAATATTTGCTTACATTAACATTTGATTATTCTTCAATTTTTTGTATTTTCATTTTCTTTGCCGCTAAAGTTATCTTTGTTTTTTCCAAATTAAAAGGAGTTAATTATCAAAATGAACTCTGTAAAGAAGCATTATTCTACTGTATAAGATTAAATATTTCTATTTTTTAAAGAATACAGACAAGATTAAATACAAAAAGCATACATTGAATATACTACGCCAAATATTTCTGTTCAGTAGAAAAATATTTCCATTACAAATTTAGACTGTCTAAATGGAACCAAAGAAATATTTTGATTAAAAATATATTCGAATGCTTTATTTATATGTATCTTAATTTTTCAATTCAGATGGAGTGCTACTACAGATGTTTTTGATTTCTCATCAGATATCAATAAAAAAATCTTAGCAGATGGTTTAGCTAAAGCTAAATGGAATCAGTATTCACCTCCCATAGAAAAGAACGTATAGGTTAATTACGGTTATCATACGCAGTTAATTTTAATTTTGTGCATGCGAGTCTATTAATATATTAAACTGTTATTAGGTTAAACAGCGCATTGAATTGCTATGCTCAATGCAGTGTTATTATGGGTAATGTTAACATTGACGAAATGAATGAAGAGGTGAATTTATATCTGGTTGGAGAAAAGCTTAGATTTTTGGGTAAGCAATTTTAGCTTTCTCAGCATATTTATTTATATATTTAATATTAACATATTTCTCAACATGTGAAAGCTTGCCATATTAATTGTGATATTGAGTTTTCACAAAATTAATATGGCGGTTCCATTCAGTGAACCTTTCGGTTCTGATTTAATGAAAGAATTCAATTAAACAAAGCAGCAACCTTTAACGATGGTGCTAAAGAGATGCACTCACTGGGATAACGAATTTTAAGTCAATCACCTGGCGGAATTGTTATAGAAACGTGGCTCAGTGGTAACGTGAGCCGCTGGTGAATTTATATTTTAATTCAGGTTTTTAATCACCTGGCGGCATTGTTATAGAAACTGTTGCCAAATCTCGATGACGTTTATGATGTTCAGCCTCTTCCTTTGTTATTCAGACTACCTGGTGAGAGTTTATGAGGTTTTTATCCCATATGATATGAAATGAAAGGAATTGGTTAAATGAAACCATTTGATTTGTTTGTTCTGAACGAACTTTCCCATTTATAAAAGATTCTCCAAGAACTTCCGATCGTACTAAAGCGTTTATAACAATGACTGTAAGAAAAGTCTATTCGTGGCTCAGTGGTAACATGAGCCGCTGGTGAGCATTAGGGCTGTAAATGCGTGTGGGGAAAAAAAATGTGCTTACAAAATTCAGTTCAAGTAATAAGTGAGAAATAAAGAATTGCTTTAATCCTTCAAATAAAAAATTACAGCTAATTTGTAAACTATTATTAAAAATAAAATTATTTTAAAATTTGTATTAGAATTAATTCTAATCTCTAATCCAAATTAATTACACATGGCGGTGAATATTTTACAAATACAAAATATTAATAAAATTTAAATTGTTATAGAAACTGTTTCCAAAAAGCGGAGACTTGATGGCGTTTATGATATTCAGCATCTTGCCTCGAGAGTCAAACTACCTGGTGGAAGTTTTCCGGGATTTCTTTCATATGATACGCAAATACTTCCCCTAAATGTCCTCCCGGAAGATGCTACCCTCCTTCTTCAGCGGCACGGAGCCAAATCAGACTTCAACCTACGGGTGCATACCCCTTTCCCCCCCAACCATGAATAGACTACTCATGAGACGTTTGTCCCGCACTGTCAGTTGCAACACTCGAAGCTATTTACGTTCACTTTTATGAAGACAAAAGTTAAAATAATATTTTTCAACTTTAAATCATCAACGACCGATAGAGTCTTGTATTTAATTTCGCTATATAGGCAGGCAGTTGGAAAATTGAATAGAATTTCAATTCTCACATAATTATCGTAATTCTCTTTATGGGCCTGAATGGTCGAGTGGCTAGCGCTCGGTACCACATGTTTCGGGTTCGAGTCCCGGCGGTGCCATGGATGTTTGTAGTGGTTCGGAATCCACTTTAAACCGTAGGTCCCGGTCCCATATGACTGTAGAGCATCAGGAGCAAAATTCAGACTTCTACCTACGGGTGCTCCTTCACAACAGAAGCTGCTTTCTTCCCTTCAACCATGAGTCTATACCATGAGCTTGTTCCAGATTAGATATCTACCAAGTGGGATAAGTAACAACAACTACAACAATTCTCTTTATACTGTTGAATAATAATCGTTAATACTGAATACAAATCGATAATATTGATAATTATCGTTATTATTCACTTCCAACGTGTGCTTTATAATAGATTCACGCTATTTGCCAATATAGAAAAATTATGTAAAATAAAAGCATTTCTTTTTTTTTTGTACGTCAGAAAGCTTATGTGCCACTAATGTATCCACGAGCAATCCGTAAGGACATGACAGTTTACATAAAATAATTTATTTGTAATTAACCTTAAATTGCATGTCCATGCGAGAAAACTCTGACAACTGATTTCATTCATCGAATTTCTTCGTTTTGAAAAGCCAATGAAAGTCAAATGGCTTCAGCTTTTAAACATTTTTAAGAATTTGTGTAACGGAGGTAAAATATATGAGATTGAAAAGTACTTATAAATAAAGGTTATCATTTATTTTGAAATTTACGTAAATATATAATAATAATATTTTTATATAATAATATATTTCGTAATATGTTATATATAATAATTCTGAAATAAGAAAAATATTATATACTTTTAAATGTACAACTGTTTTCTAAGACAAACGACTGTAAAAATAATTTATAGTGGCTTGGGATAGATAAGAAAAGATAAAGGTTGCAAAAAATTCGCTGAAACAAATTTTTCTTATATAGCATATATATATATATATTATTATTATTATTATAAAACTAAGAATCATCAGCTCGCGTTACATACAGTATTTTACACGAGGCTTATAAGAAACTGTATGTTTCATAAATTTACAAATTAATGAAACAAACAGGTTCTTACGTTCCATAAATTTTCCTTTTTACAAATGTGTGTAAACTGCATTCTTTTTCAAACGAAATATTTTTGGAAGTATTATTGAAATGTGTTAAAAAAATCGATTGTTTCTTAAATAATGTACTAAACTCTAATTAAGCGTATAATAAAAATCAATAAATAAGCATCATATCTAAAAATATTTTAAATTGAAATGCAGAGCCAGTTGAATTATATTATATTAGTTAATAACGAAAAAAAGGTCTGATCCCACTGATTTAAAAGCAATAAAGAAAGTAACTGCAAAATATATTATTTTTCAGCCGATGTTTCATCTGTAAAAGGTATGGAGTTTTACCACGTACTGGGGAACATTCCTAAGGTATGAAAAATTTATATTTAAGTTTTACTAATGCAATAAGGAATGATGCATTTTCTTATTAATAATAATCTTTTTTATTTAAGAATGGAAGATTTGTTCATCTAGCCAAAGTGTCCATTCCAAATGTTGTTGAAAAGTAAGAAAGAAATTTATTTTATTTTATTTTATTAGCTAATAAAAAGCCTATTATATGTATTAAAATTTAATTTGTGACACATAAAATTTTTTTTAAAAATATATATTGTTAAAGTAATTATTAGAAATATATCGTAATAATGAAAAAAATTATTACAAATTTGCAGAAAGAAATTGAGATAAATTTGAAATAACTTTTTTTTTTTGCAATCTAGTTACCTAATTAATAAATATATAAGATTTTTGCAATCTAGAAAAGGAATTTTCTATTCATTATCATTTCATATAAAACAATTCTAAAAATAATTTTGTCATTTAATTTGTAAAAGGATTTCGGTGAAAGCAGTATTTTAATTTGTGAAGAAATAAACGTCTTAAATGAAAAGTAAATAATAAATATAAGATAATAAACATAAGATAATAAATCATTTCAATTTCATTTTTAAAAGAATTCGTTGAAAATTATTGAGGGAAATCAAAATTCTTTTTGTGAAATCTTCAGCTATTTGAAAACAAGGATCGAGGCACTCATTGCTTCATAAAAGTTGAAATGGAATTTTGAAAACTATTTTACGAAATAAACAGTTAAACAATTAACTTTTTTTTTTTAAAAAACAATATTACAAAAATATAAAATATCTTTCATTTTCATTGTGTATGGTGATAATACATTATTTTATTTAATGTAATTTTAATTTTAAGTTAATGAATGATATAACATGTACAAATATTTCCTTCTATTTTTGTGAATTCATGGCTATCGTAATCTACTAAATACATCGCTAATGCATCGTTAAACTGTTACTCGCCAAAATGCATAATTCATTTTATTTCCTCTACTGCAATTTCAAAATTTTTTTAATTTGTTTGATTTTCAAAGTTTCAATTTCGATTATTTACTGTTGCAGTTTCACGTTTGGATTTGCCTCTTCTCTCACTGGCATCATGGAAAGTTTTCAGGACACAGACACTGTTTTACGAAATGTGTCAGACAAGGAAAAAGATGAAATCGACATAGAGGCTGAATTCAATGCTGACGGTAAAACAGTTTTGCTAATTTTTCTTGGTTAATGTTTACAATAATTTTAAACGAAGAAAATATTACTTAAAACATTTTTTCCTGTATTTAATAAGTTGAATTAAGATAATTTTTTTATTTTATTAAAAACCTTATAGCCACAATATTATGACTTCGTTTCACTTATTGTTAGTTGAAGTTTTGCGACCACACTCCTGAAAAAAATAAACACATGTATCCAAGTCCTCCTCCAGACCAAGGCGTAACGCTGCCAAGTGTTATTTTAAGCTATTCTTGTGACTTATACTTGTCATATCTGGGCAACAATTTTTTTTCCTCTTGTGTCTGTTATGTTTTAATCAAAATGTCTCTCTCTTTTGACGAATTTCTAATAAATGAACAAAAGTAACCTTACTTAAAAAATTTAAATCATAAAAATAAATGTAAGGAAAATGCCTGTCAGAAAACAAAAATGATGAGTAATTATATCTTTTTGTTTCTATATAATTAATTTATATGCTATTCATTAATATTAGTAGTATTTATTGATATTCATTAATAAATAGTAAGTTTTTCATAAAATTAGCCATTAAATTGTGCCATACGTGCTAAATGTCCTCTGAATGACATTTTAAAACAATACAAGGGATTTCTCTCAACGAATCCATTATGTGTAAATTGCTTCCATAAGTTGAATATGAGCGCCCAATGCAGTTTGATAGATATTGGAATGTGTACAATGTAATATTCCTGTTTCTATTAACATTGACTGCTTCGAGTCTCTATATGATTCTTTACCTCATACCATCATCAAAGCGTTCGTGGTTTCCCATTTTAACTCTTAGCTTTTAAATTTCACTGGATGGGGCAGGAAAAAATCACGAAATTCGGCGAGGCATGTAAGCGAACACAAACTAGGGAATTGCCACATGCATTTATAAAGTTTCTTTTCCTACATGCAAAATCTACAAGCACGTACTGATACTAAAGAGTTGTATATTTATTTTGAAGAATTAGTCTTACCTTCCATTCAGACTTTTTTTTTTTTTTAAAAAAAAATTCAACAAATTATACGAATTCTATTAATTTGACTACCAGTGTAATGTACATGCTAAAAATAATTCATCATTGATATCATTATTCATAAAAGAACCTTTAAAGTTTTCATATTTATGCTAAAAAGGATATTAATAAGACCTAAGATATAAATATATTCTTTAATATATGTCCATGAATAAAATTTTCGAAGTATTTTCTACAGTATATGATTGTGTCTCTTAAAAATAAAAAAAATAATTGTTTTTTAAAAATACAAAAGTTTTTAATGAAATTTTACGATATGGTAGCATACTATATTATGTCAATCATGCAACTTGAATCTTCGATTTTAAAATATCACGCTTTTTGCATGCAAATTTTATTGAAGTATTTTTCTTTGGAAAACATTAAATTAATGCACGTTATTGAGAAATTTTTATCTTCACAATTCTTCCAATCCTTTTTATCTCCTCAATCCTGTTCTGAGAGAAAGTACATATTCCTTTAGAGAAATTTTAAATTAGTTTAAGGAATGCCATTTGGTTTTGTTGTATTTTGTTTCTACAGCAATATTGCTATTATTACAGCCCCTTTCCGTATTAAATATATTAATTATATTAGTATTTAAAACACAGCGTGGCAAAAACTTTTATTTAGTTGTTGAGTACACCAAAACAATAATTATTTTCATGGAATAAATTACCGAAATGGAAAGGTTAATCTATTTTCCACACACGATAGCTTACAGTTTCAGAAGTTTCTGAGGTGATGATGCACTACTCACACGCTGAGAAAGTCGATATGCATTTCATGTCAATAAAGGGCTGTCAAAGAAAATACTAGAGGATGTAACAATTGAGCATGAACTATTTTACTAAAAGGTGGCAATTGAAACTGTGACATCAAGCGATTTGAATTCACGAGGACATCTAAAGTAATCTAAGAGAGAAGAGCATTGATATATATTCTTTTGATACAAATGGCCCTCAGCATAAGGTTTTTGAAATAAAATTTATTTTCAGATACACATTTTATCTTGAAGGGCATTTCGTCAGGGAAGCAAAATAACTTCCAAAGCAAAGCAAGTTGGGAAGGACGGTTGTCTATCGACTGTTTCAATTTTGATCTCAATTCTCGGGAAGGAAGAGGTGTCGTTATAAGTGGGTAAGTATGATGTATGAATGAATTCAATCAATTTTTAAATTTATTACTTCATATTATTGAAAAAATCTAGATAATTTTACTAATTTTTAAAATTTTTAAATAGGTATCTAGTTTAGTAATTATTAGTCTTAGTTTTCCAGCTCTCTGGCACTGTTATCACAGTTTTGGGATTCGAATGAAGGTGCCGTGGATGTTTATAGTGGTTCGGAACCCACTTTAAACCTTAGATCCCGATCTAATATGACTGTAGATCATTGTTTGTTGGGTTTTCAACCGTAGCCCGTAAAAAAAAAAAACATCTACTATCTCGAAATCTGTCAGTAAGCAGACGGCCTTGGCCAAAGTATGGACTTTCAATTACAGCTTGCACCTTTGAATTGTCGTCGCTGTCGAAGGAAAGTTAACGTTACTGAACGGACGATTGTGTCTGTAAAAGGTAACGGACGACCTGTGTTTCGCAACTGATGATTGGCGCTACCACAGCAACCCCAACCCAGCGAGTATTGCGTTAACGCCCTTTAACCAACCATGATCAATAGCATACGTCTTAATATTTAAATATCCTTAGAATGCGTTTTTAAGCAGGCAATACATAATCTACATCTGAAAGCTTGAAGATACTAATGCAACTATGTACCAAAACTGCTTGAATATTTGTTAACCATAAACCGAGTTCAATACTAAAATTAACAAATACGAATATATCCTGGCATATATGGAGTGAATCTCTTAAACATTTCTATTCCCTTCATTTATTTTATTGAACAGTTTATTTAAAAGAATTTTAACATACAATGCTGACAGTACACAGGATTACAATACAATACACAATTCTGACGTTTTTACATATGATTTCTTATTTGAAGTGCATGCATATTTTTATATAAGTTATTTTAATAATTGTGGTTTCTTTTCAGTAAAATCATGAATAGTTCCAAACGAAGCATTGCCGAAACCATTCCTACGGAGATAACACCAAATACAGGTAGATTTGTAAATCTATTCTTTATGGATTGCTTTTAATGAAGAAAACTTGACTTTTACATCTTCCGCTACTGTTTGTTGCAAGTTCAAAATAGCTCAGTGTGCACTACTATAGGTGCTACATTAACTACATAAAAGGATAAATAAACTCTTCATGGGATTTCTATACTGACCACTCTAAATGCAAAAAGCTAAAGGATTCAACTGATAATAAAAATTTTTTAAAAAAAACTACAGTCTGCATAGTGGCCCTAGCTAAATGATTGGAGTTTTTTCTGTCTGGTGTTTTCCACAGAATTCAATTTTTGACGAAAATGATTGAAAAGTGGTAATAAAGCATAATTATGTGTATCATACAGACTGGGGCCTGATGGCCAAGTGACTAGCGCTTTGGTTCTCAGTACCGCAGGTATCGGGTTCGAATAGCGGCGGAGCCATGGATGTTTGTAGTGGTTCGGAATCCACTTTAATCTGTAGGTCGCGGTCTCGTATGACCGTAGAGCGCCAAAGACACCAATCAGACATCTTCTCTTCCACAACATTCACAAACTGTAAAGGGGCAACTCAGCTCTAGACACAGTGATGTGGTATGGAGTAGTAGTCGTAATATATCACACTGATTATTAAGTAATATTTAAGACTTTTCTAATAGAATAGTTTGACTACGCTCCAGCATGTGACAAGCACTGCAGGTGTAATTATTTCCTAAATGCCACATTACGCTGTGACGTGAAAAATGAAATAATATTAAGAGACAAAGTGCGTTATTTTAGTATGATATTTCCTCACTAACACATATTTAATAGAAATGAAATATTATAAGTTGGTTACAATGATATACAATCCAAAATACCACAGGCAGCGCTTGTGGAGGTGTGAATTGTTCATCGCTGTCATAGCTAACATATTCAGATACTCGTCCGAAAGCTCAGTTAACAAATTTGTAATTTCATCATCTGCTAGAGGCTTATTAGACTACATTTTCTTTGTTGACGGCATGAAGGCCCAGCATAACTATCGCCTCTACAACTCGTATAAGTGTTTTTTAATAACTAATAAAGCTATAAATTCAAAACATCTTTACAACTAGCTTCTAACCTTTGCTCCACTCTAATACTACTATTATTACTACTGCACCACACCATATCACTGTGCCTAGAGCTGAGTTGCCCCTTTACAATTTGGGAAGGATGTGGGTGAGAAGATGTCTGATTGGATTCTGTGCCGCTCTACGTAAGACCGTATCTCGTATAAGACCGGGACCAACGGTTTAAAAGCGGTTTCCGAATCACTACAAACATCCATGGCACTACCGGGATTCGAACCTCAAACCTGTGGTACCGAGGGCCAGAGAGCTAGCCGAATATTTTACAGATTGAAGCAGAGAATAAATATTGCAGCGTAGCTTTCCGCGCCATCGCGTAACTGGTCACTGAAGCACCACGCACTGACACTGGCATTTTTAGCACTAACGAGATAAGCAGCTAAAGTATTTAAACCTGCATTTGGGCCCATGAGTTAAAACACAATTTTTCCATATTGATTAGGATGAAAATAAATCATTATCCTTATTTTAGCTAACTTTAAATTAAGTCAAACATTTTTTTCATTTGAATGAGCTATATAAATTGAAATAGCATTAGTTGCATCTTCCATTACCAATAGAATCTACCTAGAATATTACGTTTCTATTTCCCTTTTTTTTTTTTACCATATTGTTTCCTATTACATTACAATTTTGTTCAAAAAAATAGAAACATTATTCGCATAAAATGTAAGTAATAAATAGGAAATAAATTTAACAATGTAGTAGTATAGTATATATTATTTAATTTTATGCATATAGAAATATCATCCTGAAAAGGCAATCCGCGGTTATCATTTTGCTAGTAAAAAGTATCAATGAGACATTTCTTCCATTTTTTATTCCCTGTCCTAGACAGGAGTTCTGTGGATAAAACGGATTAAATTTCACTCAAAAAAGGTGTTACACAGATAGAAATAAGCAAAGTATTTTTTTTTCTCGTTTATAACAATGCAAGTTTGCAATTTAGCAGTTATTTTCTGAAATTAGCTGCAAACTTTTTGCGAATGCTTTTTGTAATAAAATATAAGAATACATATGCAAAAAGCATATGCATTTTTATATTTTATTAACAGGAGCAGCATGTGTATTTTGTATTTTATTAATACAAGCATATATGCAGAAGTCATGTAAAAATGTAAAGATAACATATACTGTGGTACAAATGTTGGCCTGCTTTCATGTCTTTTGTCTACAATAAATTTTAAACATTATTTTGTTGTACACTCGATGGCTATTTTCTTTGTAAAGAGTCTTAAGTTTATTAGTCTCGGGAAATCAATAGTTATTAATAACATTAGCGCGTTAATGTTAACATTACGTTTACATGCATTGATGCTATTACATTAGCTGAACAGGATAAAGAATTTTTTAGATCCATCATAAAAATTATTTATGTCTTTTAAAAAGAAATACACTTATTTCCTAAAAAATAGGTAGAAATGTTTTCTGTTAACTTGTACCAGTAATTAAGTAATGCATTTAAATAAGTATTGTAGAATTATGTAACATTCTATTTATTTTACAATTGCAGTACTTTTCAATTCCTATTATTAGTTCACACTCTCCCTCTTATATATCTTCAAATTTTCAATCGTTAATAAAATACTTTTTATTCATCCATTCAAGTTCAAATACATTTTTTTGAACTTGTAGTGGATGGCACTTGATGATAATGCAGTTTTTCCAATATTAATTCATTCATTAAATTTAATTAATTAATTTTAGTTTTATATGGGAGAAAAAAAATTTCTCTTATATAAGATATTTAGCAGGATATAAATTTAGGAATAAATACCGTCAGTGGCGAAGCGTGGAAACAAATTTATTTTTCAGATTCTTTTCTAATCTGAGTCAAGGAGGGAATAAAATGGAAAATGATACATGTGAATAAATTAGTGAGAGAGATGGAAATTATGTATGTGAGAGAGAGAATTTTTTCCAACTTAAAAAAATGAATGAAAATTATTTATAAAGGACTTTCTGCAATATAGTGAAAAAAAAAGTAGGAATTGATTTAAAAAAAATTTTTACTTGATTAAAAGTTTTTAAATTTGATTACTTGTTTTATTTATACTTTATTGCAGTACTTTTTATTTTTATTTTACATATTATATTGCAGGACCAATGATTGTGCACTTCTCAGAGAAAATTTGCCAAGACTCTAGTTTAACTGGAGGAAAAGGATCTTCTTTAGGAAAACTTACTGAGCTAAGCAAGGATTTTCAAAATGTAAATTAAACATCGGAATATTCTAATATAGTTAAGTTTAATATACTTTTAGTAACATGTATTAAATGTGATTTTTTTCTCTTAGTTTATAGTGCCGAATGGAGTTGTCATTACAACGGTTGCTTATAACCTGTGTTTGCAAGAAAAATTAATGAAGCTGATATCTCAACTGAAAAAGGTTCTTTAGTAAGTGCTTTTCTTCTTTCGTAAATCAGAAACACATTAAATTTTTTTCGCGAAGGAAGGAAAGATATATTTTCATTGCTCATTTAATGAAAAAAATATATGTAACGTTTATAAATTTTGTAAATTTCTTTTCAGAAATTTAATTGACATCAATATTATTATTTTCAAACGACGAGCACTTTAAATTTATGGGTTACAGATAAGCATATAGTGTGTTCGGATAACTCTTCAAATTGGAATATGTCGATGTTTGATATCTTGGTTAAGGAGAAAGGAGGTAAGCAATGAAACAATTGTAATGTCGTCTTCATGTAAGTAGAGTTTGATCACCGATTGTGTGTCTAAAGGCTCGTTCCCACCGAGGCGTGAGGCGTTTAAGCGTAAAGCTTTGACCAATCACTAGCCTCACCGCGTTCGCCTGAAACCGCTTCGAGTAGACCAACTTTAAACTCGAAGCGGAACTTCACTAGGCGTAATGCTATTTCTGACGTTTCCCTGTAAACGGGTCGAAAAACTTTTCTTCCTTGCCGCATGTTGCCATGGATGTTTGTAGTGGTTCAAAATCCACTTTAAATCGTAGGTCTCGGTCTAATATGACTACTACACCACACCACTTCACTGTCATAGTGCCTAGAGGTGAGTTGCCCTTTACAGTTTGGGAATGATGTGAGTGAGAAGTCTGATTGGGCTCCGTGACGCTCTTACTGTCATAGGAGACCGGAACCTACGCCTTAAAAGGATTTCGAACCACTATGAATATCCATGGCACCGCCGGGACTCGAACCTGAAACCTGTGACACCGAGTGTCAGAGCTCCAGCCACTCGGCCATTCAGCCCTCGGTCTAATATTACTGTAAAGCTTTGGGCGTAGGACGCACAACTCTATCCCGTAGAAAGAAATCATCTCCTGTTTTATGAATCTGCCAGTATGCAAACCATCATGATCCAACATAGACTGTAGTGCCAGGGATTTAGTAAGAGTTAGTTAGATGACTATCTGATTATCACCCCTTACAAGTAATCGATTCATCCATTTGTAGGCTGAAATATTTTGAAATAACATACACTTTTATTGAAATTAAATATATAAATTGGAAAAATTAAACGACTATATAGCTATGCAGAAATTGTTGATTAAAAGTTAAAATTGCACTTGAAAAAATTAATAGATTTCTTAAGTCCTTAAGATAAGATTAAGATTTCTTTGTTCTTATGACAAAAAGAATAATTCAAACGAATATTTATAATTATTGTTTTCATGTTTTATTCCACATATTATATATATTATTAAATGCAGATAGGGTAAATAATTGTAAAGTCTCACTAATTGAACGGGTATTTTAATTGTGTTATTTTTTTCTTAATTTGAAATGCTCTTATGTAGATTAAAAAATTATTCATCGTTTGTCGCTAAAACTTTCTTTTCGTTTATTTTTAAATTCGTATTTTATGTTTTTAGTTGTTAAAAAAAAAGAATATATCACATTATTTACAATAGTTTATAACACTACAGTTTGTTTATAAGATTTATTTATTTTTTTTTGTTATTTAGGTTTTGATAATGACGTTTACAATGATTTCGCGAAAATGTTGTCAACGACAACCAACGTGAGAGCGCCAACGTTCCTGCATCCATGCAGGTAAGAATAATTTACATAAACATAACACACGATTTTACTGTGAAATCAAACATTTTAAAATTTCTTTTTTTCTTGTAGGAAGTGGCTGATCAAATAGTGAAAGACGTCGGCTGTGAAAAATTTAAATCAATGACAGCTGAGATATAAATGACTCATCTATAAAAACATTTTAGAACATTTCTTTATTTAGTGATGGCTAATTATTAATTTCATTTAAAATACAATGAATAATGATAATTGATGTAATAAACTTTAAAAGCACAGTTATATCTCATACCATAATATTTGTTAGAAATGCTGTTCATGTAGACACAACTAAATAAATTATTGGAAAAATATTTTCTAAATAATAAGAGATGTATATCATTATCTTTCTTCATTATTTGAATCAATGTTATATATTAGGCTTGTTCAACTCCTATGAATGCCATTCATCAAAAAACCCAACAAAGAAATGTTAAGAGATTGCATCTAAAAAACGCCATTATAAGTTCACAATATATTTTGAATATGACAATAAATAATTTCATACGTTCTGTAACCATGAGACATTCATCAGAACGTTGTGCAATGATATTTATTCAGAATGACCATCCATGAGAATGAATATATCTCAAAATAATAAATGGTGTGATTTTCCATCCCACTTTGTCCACACAAATTTTTCTCTATATAAGCCATGAGTACATTGATACTGCTCTTTATATGTATACACTGCTCAAAACAATTAAGGATATTATGATTTTTGGTATAAACTGCAGATCAGGAAATGTTTTGGTGACTGATATATGATCTATAGGTGTTGTAAGATATGAGAAAAGAAGAAGAAGCAATGAACAAGGAATAATTCAATTTTTTTTTACTATATTTATCGATAAACAAAAAAATGCGCAATTCGTGCATATTGTACAAACAAACAAAAAATATGATTTTTCGGATACAAATGAGTTTCAATAAGCGGTATGGATTCCCCTGACTGAAAACTAAGTCGCACACCTACGAGGCAGGTAATCAATGAGGTTATCAATGAAGGACTTGGATATTCTTTCTCAGTCCTGTAGAAGAGAGCCTTCCTAGTGATGACTTGTTTATAGGGGTGATAAGTGACCAGCATCTGAAAACCCACTGAAAAGTGAAATTGCTTCCATCGAACTAAATATTGAATCATAAATGTCTAAAAAAACGTAGAACTCACTAACTTCATGTGTCAATGTTTTTCATAACAAATGAATCAATGAAATTTAAGTTATTTCAAAGTAAACTATGTACTTATCAACTACTGCATTTTATGCATGGGAAACAAATCAACTCGTTTTCTACTAATGTGGTTCAAGGAAACAAAAAGTTTCGACTCCTTCTTTTGTAAATCTATAGTAATCAGATTATTTTATATTCATCTGCAACCGATTACAAATTTAAAATGAGAAAAGAAAGTGATTCGACATTGGTTCTACAGTTTTTCATATTGTAGAGACAACAGATTTAGAAATGTAAAATCTTTGGATATTTTGAGGATGAAAATGGATTGTTAGGGTGACCACTATTCTGGCTACTATGATTTCCGAATTTGTTCAATTTCTATTTCTTATGTTAGGACATCTTGCAGGTTCTTGTATATGGGACTCTAGTTGAATTTATTGCGGACAACAGCTTTCAATCATTACTAATTCTTCGAGGCAGACCTGATATCGTCCAAAATATGCGCAAAATTTTTCAACAACGTTCATGTCAATGTAATAGGGACAAAGGTGGCTTTTTCGAGCGCTTGTTGTAAAAACACAAAAAATAAATAACTAATAAATGCAAAAATAAAAAATTGTTTCTTATATTTTCACCAACAATATTCCTTTTTGTAATGCCATTAAAATACTATAGCTTTATACAAGGCCGAGTGGCTAGCGCTTTCTTTTTGGGTTCGAGTCCCGGCGGTGCGATGAATATTTCGGAATCCAAATTTAAACCCCGGTCTCGTAAAGAGCGCCAAAGACACCAATCAGACATCTTAAACATCTGGTACAATCTGTTTCCGACCATATACCAAGGACTTGTGGCATCCATGCCAAGGCGGGTTGAAGCTGTTGCGCTCCAAAGATGGGCCAACTCGTTATGTGAGCTAATAGAAGGTCTCGTAGAAGTGGTTCGAATCCACTTTAAGCTGTAGGTCCCGGTCTCGTATGACCGTAGAGCGCCAAAGACACCAATCAGACATCTTAAACATCTGGTCATAATGTTTTCCGGCCATATACTAAGGACTTGTGGCATCCATGCCAAGGCGGGTTGAGTGTGCGCCCAAAGGTGGGCCAACTCGTTATTGACAGGTGGTCATAATGTTTTGGAGTGTAGAGTGTGAGCTAAAAAAATTGAAAAAAAGAAGAGATAATGCGTTTAAAGAGAAAGACGTAAACTTCGAGTACCATACCTGATGATATTAATTTGAAAATTTGATAAGGCCCTAGTAACGAAATTGGTCTACTGAATGGTGTCCACACAATAAAATGCTCAATACTACTAGTTGATTCATGAATCAAATTTTAAAAACTTAAACACGGTAAAGTGCTATAAAAATAATTCTTACATTTATCTAATTTCTCAGATATAACCAGTAATGATAATAACAGATACGCGATATAGAGAGCCTTGTTAAAACGTCATATTTCGTATTTTCTATGAAATTTTCAAATCGCAAATGTACCGAAAGTCAATGGAAAAGAAGTTTTAAAATAATTATGTAAAAGGTATGTGGTTTACAGAAAGGTCTGCATTTATATACACTCATGTCCATAAATTAAAAAGGATAATTCAGAATCACACAGAAATTGAACTCTAAAATAAAAATTTCACCTGTAGAATTATCACACACATCTTGAAGAAGAATATGCAAATTACAGGAAACCACCAGATGCCGCGGATAGTACGTCACAATGACGAGAGTGTAAGGGAGGAGTATATAAGGAATGGTGGCAAAAGAAGTAAGATTGTTCACAAGCGCTTTAAAGGCTTTCAGTGCAATAACCGCTTAGTTATGGCACAAAGGAAGCATTTGGATGATTTTTTACGTGGTAGAATTATCGGACGACTGGAATGTGGACGTACCCAGCTGGAAGTATCCGAGGAACTTGGAATCACCCAGAGTGTCATCTCCAGGCTTTGGCAACGATTCCAAGATTATGGTAATGTGAGTATATGTTACAGCACAGGTCGCCCCCGAGTTACAACGCCGAATGAGGACCGGTATTTAGCAGTTACTGCTAAAAGAAAAAGACGGAGCACAGCATCAGACCTGTCTCGTCAGCTCTCTTCAGCTACCGGTACGACAGTTTCAAGGCAGACCGTGTACAGACGCTTAGGGCACATTGGTCTATATGCTCGTAGGCCTGTCAGATGTGTTCCACTTTACCGCAACTCACTGTCGCCTGCGATTAACCTGGAGTAGAGAGCATGCATTGTGGACACCGCAACAGTGGTCTGGTGCAATGTTTTCCGACGAGTCCAGGTTTAGTTTGCAGTCTGATTCTCGACGGACTTTCATATGGGGAGCGCCAGGTACCCGTTACCACCAAGAGAACACCATTGAACGACACCGTTACGGTGGTGCAGGATGGCTCGTTTGGGGAGGAATTATTCTTGGTTCCAGAACTGACCTGCATGTTCTGAGTGTAACGATGACAGGCCACATCTATCGGGATGTCATTCTGGAACAACACGTATGTTTGTTTCGGGGCGCCATGGGTGCTGAATTTCTGTTTATGGATGACAACGCCCGTCCTCACCGTGCAAACATTGTAGACGAATGCCTTCAATTGGAGGATATCACCCGTATGGATTGACCAGCATACTCACCGGACTTGAATCAATACAGCATGTGTGGGATATGCTTGGCCCGACAACCCCTCCCACCTGTCAACCGGTACTTCCGGAGGGCATTGCTTGATGAGTGGTGTAATATTCCCCAAGATCAGATTGATAATTTGATACTCAGCATGCCTAGGCGTTGTAAGGCCTGTATTGTATCATCCGGGAGACATACTCCATATTAACCATGTTATACTGTTTTTTGTAAATAGGTTCTTTTTTGAAATTTGCTCCAGGGAGTAAAAATCGGAATTTTATTAATTATGTCAAACATATAGCATCTTTTTGCTCTTTACCTTTTGTTTAATAAATAGACTTTACAAATAAGTCAAATTTGTTTTTCCTTCTGTCTCTTTCTTTGCCTGAACTTCATTTTCCTTAATTTATGGACATGAGTGTAATTTAATATACATATAATGAAAGTGTTAATAAGAATATACAACATATTTATTATAAATAATAAATACGAATAGTTACAGTCTTTATGATGATGTTGCTGCGCCTGCAACTGTTGATTATGCCTACAGTATTTTGAATTTCATATCGTAAAAACGAAACTTAAAAAGGATTTTTCTTTCCATTAAAAGATTTTGCTTAAATAAACAAATATTTTAAGAAAATTTATAATATCTAACACTAACTAATTAAATAACTAATTATTTACCTGGCTCTACAATCCATATTGACCATGTCTGTCTGTTACTGGCGGATTCTAAAACATGAGATATTTTCTGTTTACAAGGTAGGCTTGTTAGTCCTAGGAACTCTACTGTAATTTTAGACAGGTACCATCGCACAAATCAAGGGCACCGCCGGGTTTCGAACCCGCAACCTGTAGGGTCGAGAGCCAAAGCATAAAATATCGAACATTGTAAGGTTTATTTATGTTAAAATTTTAAGAAAATTATATATTATGATTTTTTTTTACTTATCTTTTTTAAAATGAGTATTGCTTCCAAACATTTAATTGTTAATTTTGAATAAAATTTGTTAAACAAAGGGCTGTATGCATGTGTGCGCGTATTTTCCACTTCTGTAAAGATTTATTTAAATAGTTAATTTAAATTATTTATTTATAAACATTTACCCAAATAATTTATATCTTTTAAATTTTTATTTATATCTCAGATATTCTTAATTATGGTGAAAATAAACTGCAGAAAACATTATTATAATTATATCAAAAAATTGAATTTCAAGAAGTTTTTTTACAGGCCACGAAAAAAAAATTAAAGACAAACTCATTAATATAAAACTGTACGTCATAAAAAATGCATCGGCACCCAACAAACACAATTTCAAAGATTTGCACATGTGCCATGTTTTGCCAAACCAACAAAATTAAATTTTTCCTTTTTCTGTCTATTTACAGTCATAATCACAAATCGAAACCGAAGTATATTTTTCCTTTAAAAATTCAAAACTTATTTTAATAATAACTGCATCAGGGAGATTTTGCAATCAATGTATAACTGCAACTAATTAAATACGCAAAATTGTAACGCGGCTGTTAAATTAATTTTTGAACGTAACTATCTGCATGTGACTATTTAGAGAAAACTCTTTTAGAATCTAAATCTTCTCTGAGATGCGGAAGATGCACCTTTTGTTCGGCTAATACTGAAAGGTTTTGGTATTAATTTGTTGGGATGAGCTTTAATAGGTTCGGCTAGAGATGTATCAAAATTGAGTTAAAACTATTCATTGAAGACATAAATCAAAAGAGATATTTTCTGGTCTGTTTCGAATCAGTGCAACGAGAGAGAACTTTTAAATAGGAAATTAATTTAGAGTTGCTGTCTTCAAATAAAGAATTTTCTGAATGAGAATGGAATGGTAAATTAAATAAACAAACCTAATGTGAAAACAGTTTATTTAGTTCTGCATCAGATGTTGGATGTTTATTTTTAAAATAAATAATACCAAAATGAAACAGTTTTGTGAAATTTATCTGGATCGCCTCAGTAATAATATGTTAAATAATTATATCAACCCAAGTCTTAATCCAATAATAAAGTGTAGGTAGAAGGTACAGAATCAAATTCGCCAAGGATACATCAGGTTTAGTAATGTGAAACTTTATGATAACTATGGCAATTTAAATAAGAGCTCGCAATAACAATTAGGATAGTTTTATGTAGATTTTCTCCATATGATCAACAAAAGACAGAAAGTCCAAAATCTGCGCTCAGGTGAAAGTAAAGAGCTTTTCAGCTTATGCTAATAGTACTTATAAAACTATTTAATTTTCAAATCATAGATTGTTGTGGATGTGTTAAGTAGTAACGGGAACAATGATGTTATAAGAGAATTAAGTCAAAAACCCTCATGCTGACGTTAAATACTCTTAGTTTTTCTCTATCAATACTGAAATAAAAAGTTTAAATGGGATCCGCGTCTCCGTCCTTGTAACGCCATGCTATTCAGATCAAGTATAAGATGTCTCCCTACCATAGAGATACCCCGCTTTTGATGAAATCATTTCTCCTTCTAAAAATGGCAGTGAAAATATTAAAAGTATGCAGTGCCCCCAAAATTCATTCAAGCCCAATCGCACTCTCTTCCTTCGAAATCAAAGAGTCCTCACAACTAAAAATCAAGCCACTTTCGTGCAGTGAAAAAGCTCCTTCACACCCTGGGAGAACATCGCTTATTCAAGTGTGAGCGTTCATTCTCAACAAACATTGCATTTTCGTTCCATAAATTCTTCTCTACACTTTCAAATCAGAGGTGAGACCATATCGTAATTTAAATTAGCTTCGAAAGTGCAATTTAATTTACGCTGCGTTACTGCTCTTTTACTCAGAAATAAAAGACATTAATTAACGCTTGCATTTTTTAAGAACAGAAAACTAGAAGAAAATCCACTTTCCCACATGCACAAGCACGCTAGGAGAATTAAAAGAGAGTTTAGTACTGCGCCTCAACACGCCATTTCTCTCACATAACCCATGCGAATCCGCAAACAAATTTCCTTGAATGCCGTAATGAGGCAGATACCACTTTGCAATCCTCAAATCGAAACACGGAGCATATTCCATCTATCAAAGGAATCAACGTATTTAGAGAGTAAGTTTGTAATTGTATATGTAACGTCAAAGGGTGTCACTTTCATGGAATAAATACCAGAATCAAATGTCCATGAACTCCTGATGGGTCCAGAAGACACATGTGCAGCGAATGCAGGGTGAGATAACGACTGAGGCCATATATTGCCAACCTGTACGTATTACTTGGGTAAGTGGTATTACGTTTGATCCCAATCTCGAAAGTTGTTTATACTGTTGGTTTCTTCTTCTTTAGTAATATCTTTGATGAGGTAATTTTGAATCAAAAATGGGTTTAAAATTTACATAGCTGAAAG
This sequence comes from Caerostris extrusa, assembly GCA_021605095.1. NCBI lineage: Eukaryota > Metazoa > Arthropoda > Arachnida > Araneae > Araneidae > Caerostris > Caerostris extrusa. Next base: position 351 of record BPLR01009690.1, on the reverse strand, counting down.
TAGTCTACCTAAAATCAACGCTTCTAACAAATGTTATTATTTTTTAGTTGCACTATGTGTCTCAAATAATGGGTTTCCACATTAAAAATACCCTCCTAAGATGGTTTCATGCTTTGTTCCATTATTGCAGCCTGCAAGGGCCACCATGGTTAGCTAAATTATTTGCCATTTCAAATCATACGCCATGAAGCTTGTCTAATCACTTTCATGGAATAAATGCAAATCACAGTGTCCATGAACTCCTGGGGGATTTGGTCCCAAGACGACACCCTACCCAGGATATAATGACTGAAATGCTAGTAATATTGTTAACCTATACGTATTTGTATGCTTGTTCCAATCTGTATTGTT
>BPLR01009689.1:0-32763 GCA_021605095.1 Caerostris extrusa | reverse complement strand
GTTACGTATTGCTGTTTCATGGCTAATAAGTTATGAATCAAATGTTAATGGACATGATTTAAATTCACATTAGAAATTCCTAATACCACGACTTTTGGAAAAGCTTTAATTAAAAAGATGTCAATCATTCTCCTAAGCCCCCGCCTTCCCGATTTCCAGTGGAGGAATTCAAGTGGCTGGAGCAAACAGGAATCGCGTTTCATATGACTGGGGCGTATTTTTTACGACGGTTTAAGTCAGCGGAAACGATCCCGCTGTAATGACGTGAGGTAAAATTAACTTTCGGCGGTCGCTGTTGGGACATCTTTTCAGAGAGAGGCTTTAATTAGAGTTTTTCACTCGCGCAGTTGCTTCCTTCGATGACAGGTCGGTATTAGACGAGTCAAAAAGTGAGCCTGTAGGAAGGAAAGAGATCATTGTGTTATTTAAACTCGAATCTGTACGCTTGAACTGATGTGAGATGCAGTGAAAAATATTAGAATGTCAAGGTGGGATTTTGAGTGACTGAAATGTCATGGTTAAGTCTAATGTAGCAGTTGTTTTGTAAGTCGAGCAAGAATTGCAGTTTGTAATTAAAAAAAAAAAATTTGCAGTTTCGATATTCAATCAAAATTGCAGTTTGTAACCTTGTAATTGAGAAAAAATTTTTAGTTTTACTAAAAATTGTTTGTAAGAATAAACTCTTTTACTATTCAATCAAAATTGAGGAAAAATTAGTTTTCTTGAGTTCGCTTTGTGAATAAAAATCTCGTCCTTTGTAACTCAAGCAAAATTGTAGTTTTGTAAGTTGATAATTGCAGTTTTCAGTAATTATTAAGTTTTTTTAAGTTGATAATTGTAGTTTGTTGTAATTAAGTTGTTATAAATTATAAAAAAACAAACAATTTTACTACTTTTGAAATTAAATCTATTGATCTCAACATTTTTGTTGAACTTTAAAATAATAATTCATATTTTAAAAGAAATTTTCACAATATGTGACCTTTTAAAAATAGAGTGGCGACATATTAATCTAGGAAAATTTTATCAATATCAATAATTAGAAAATTATATTCTTCATTTTTCCAGCTTTCTCCATAGCAATGATTAATGATTAGGTTATAACTGAAACTTTCATCAAATACCTTTTAATTGATAAGTTAATTTGATTTTCCAATTACGCGTGGTGACTAAAGTTAAGTTTTTGGCACTGAATATTATTAACTTTCACACGCCACGATATCATACCAATAAGCATACAGCTTACTAATTTCATTATTCGATAATTAAAATTGGGAAGCCTTCGAATCAGTTTATAAAGTTTCATGGCTAATAAGTTATGAATCAAATGTTAATGGACATGATTTAAATTCACATTAAAATTCCTATTACCACGACTTTGAAAAGTTTAATTAAAATGTCAATCATTCCATAAGCCCCGCCTTCCCGATTTCCAGTGGAGGAATTCAAGTGGTTAAAACAAACAGGAATCGCGTTCTTGACTGGGGCCATTTTACGACAGTTTAAGTCAGCGAAACGATCCCGCTGTAATGACATGGAATAAAATTAACTTCGGCGGTCGCTGTTGATTCTTTCAGAGAGAAAGTTTAATTAGAGTTTTTAATCGCGTAGTCGCTTCCTTCGATGACAGGTCGGTATTAGACGAGTCAAAAAGTGAGCCTGTAGGAGGAAAAGAGATCATTCTGTTATTTAAACTCAAATCTATACGCTTGAACTGGTATGAAGTACAGTGTAAAAAAAAAAAATATTAGAATGTCAAGGTGGGATTTGGAGAGACTGAAATGTCAGGGTTAAAGTCTAATGTAGCAGTTGCTTTGTAATTTAAGCAGAAATTGTAGTTTTGTAAGTCGATAAAAAAAACTGTAAGTTCGTAAGTCAATAAAAAGTTGTAGTTTTGTAAAGTTGTTGTTTTTGTTTTTTATTCATATAAAATTGCTGATTATGTTCAAAAATACTTAAAATAAATATTTTTATATAGGAAGCAATAATAACTTTTAGAGATAAATTAAAAAATTAAAAATTTTCATTTGTTATTTCAGTCTTAAAATCAGATCAATTAAGATATTGAATAAATTTATATCAGCTATTGAGAAATTTTAATTAATTAGCCTTAGTTTCTTCTATTTTATATTGACACATAAATTCCTTTAATTTAAATTAATATTTCTTTTGTAAATAAGTTGAAATAATTGGTTTATAATAATATTTTCTGACCAACCAATTAATTCAATGATGAGTTGATTCAATGTATTGATTGGTTAACTAGTTAATTAACCAATTAAATTAAATTAACCAATTAATTGGTTTTGAATCCCCAAAATTCTATTAACTGGGATAGAGTTTTGGGGATTTAATTTTCTCTAAAATTTTCAAAACTGCTAAAAAATTATTTGATATCATTCGGGATGCTTGTTGCAACAAATTAATATTTGACATTGTAAAGAAGTAGCTCAAATTTGTGTTAGCACACGAGAGATGGGCAAGGAAAGTTTAAATGCATATCCATTTGAATTACAACAAATCAGTTTTGTTTTATATTAATATGGGTTTTAAATAGTTTTGATTAGTATAAGTTTGAGCTTCGACCTCAAAACTGAGCGATGTTAAAAAGAAGTTATAATTTATGCGTGAGTATTTAACTGATGCGTGAGTATTTACTCACTAGAGCTGACTTTTCCTTTCTCGTAGTAAGAAATTCAAATAAATAAATGAATTCAGTTAAAAGTAATTTTTTCTTTCCCATATTATTTAAAAAAACAGTTTTGAAATATTTAAATTATTTTTAAATTCAATGCAGGTCTTTTTTCTAAAAAAAAAAAAATTATATCATTGGTAACTAATAAAAAATAATTGTTATACAAATTTATTTAAAACGAATGTTTAATTCTGAGATATTTTTAGAGCTAAAAATTAATATTTTTGTTTTATTTATTAAAAACAAAATAACTAATTTCAGGTTGAAGTAATATTTTTTATTTCCACAATACTTCAAAGGGACTTTTTAAATAATAATAAATAAATAAATGAATATTTTTAATTTTTTTTAATTAATATTTCTATTTTATTTATTAAAAATAAAATAAATAAATTTCAAATAAAATAATATTTTTAATTTCCACAATACTTCAAAATAATGAAATGAAATAATAATAAATAATAAATAAATAAATAAATAATTTTAAAACAATAAAACTAATTTTAAATTCATTATTTGAAAAAAATTCTGAAAATGTCCAATATCATTAAAAACCAAATAAAATAAATATTATATTAATTAATTAAAAATGCTCTCAACCCTGTTTTATTTTCAAGAGACATTTCCATCATAAAAAAAACTAATTGCATTTCTCATTTATTTATATAATTACATTTACTTCTGTCCACTAATGACATTAGTTACAAATATCCATATTCAGTAAAACCAAAACAAAATAATACTCGATTCGTAACGAGTATTAAATACCAAACGGAGCATAGCTTTCCAGTCGAGATTTCGCTCCATTTCCCGTTCTATATACCACTGCCGGGAAATCCATGGAAAACTGATAACAAAAAACATCTCTCTTGATAAATGCTCCGGTGCTGTAATGACGCAGAAACATAATGCGAATAATGGACTCTTTTGGAATCTCGCCTGAAAAAGCCGCATTTCCTAGGTTTCGAAGGACCGCGGTTTGACATACGAGCGAAGAAATAAATTTAGATGTGGAGAAAAATCGTGCACAGTGCTTATGAAGCAGGGATAATAGCTTTTAGTGTGCGGAGTACTGTTGTTTGAGTGAGTTGTGCTGTAAAAATAGATTGGGTACTTGCTTTTTTAATGCATAAGAGAAATATATTTTCTTTTAATGGGTTGCAGTAATCTTTTGTTCGTGTTTAAAGAAATATTTGGATGTTTTTCTTATTTTAGTATGTCAGAATTGTAAATGTTTATTGAATTTTTAATACTAAATTAAACACGCTAAATTTTTTCAGTAAATAAATGTTATTAGGTTGAAAAAATTGAAATTGAAAAAGCTTTGAAATTTGAAAATCTCACAATTGAAATAGAAAAATTACAAAATTGAAATTGAAAAATATTGAAATTGAAAAAATCTTATTGAAATTGAAAAATTACAAAATTGAAATTGAAAAATCTTATTGAAATTGAAAAATCTTACTGAAATTGAAAAATTACAAAATTGAAATTGAAAAAATCTTGCTGAAATTGAAAAATCTCATAATTGAAATTGAAGAATTCCAAAAATTGAAATTGAAAATTATAAAAATTGAAATTGAAAAATCTTAAAATTGAAATTGAAAAATCTCATAATTGAAATTGAAGAATTCCAAAATTGAAATTGAAAACTATCAAAATTGAAATTGAAAAAATCTTACTGAAACTGAAAAAAATTACAAAAATTGAAATTGAAAAATCTTGCTGAAATTGAAAAATTACAAAATTGAAATTGAAAAATATCGAAATTGAAATTGAAAAATCATAAAATTGAAATTGAAGAATTCCAAAATTGAAATTGAAAACTATCAAAATTGAAATTGAAAAATCTTAAAATAGAAATTGAAGAATCTCAAAATTTGAAAATGAAAAATCTTATTGAAATTGATGAATCTTAAAATTTGAAATAGAAAAAACCGTAAAATTGAAATTGAAGAACATCACAATTTGAAATTGTAAAAATCTCAAAATTGAAATTGTAAAATCTTGAAATTGAAAAATCTCAAATTTTATGTTTCTAATCTTTTTTTAAAACGTGTATATTAATGTATTTAAAATACTGAAGTGGAAAATAATGCTGTTTTTGAATGATATTTAAAGAGGGTAGCTAATAATTTAAGGGAACATAATCGTAACAAATTATAAATTATAAATTATAAATGGACAATTTTCTTTTCTTTTCAGCATCGAAATGCCAAAATCAGCCAAATTTTATAAAGAACGATAATATTTAATGATATAAAATTCAGATTCCACTTTGTTTTCTTTTTATTATTTAAAAACTACTGATCTTATATTCTTAAGGTAGAAATAATATTCAAAAATATGCTTAAAACCAATTTAACTAAAATACATATCTCCGATTTGTATTTACTTATGAAAATTGAATACATTTATATACCAAAGAATTTTATTCTTAAAAGCAGAAAAAAAAATCTAGTTGAAATTAATTTTTATAATATAAAACACAAGATATTTAAAATTTATTTTATATCTAATAATATAAATAATGATTACATCCAACATAAATAATATTTTTAAATCAACTGAAAATTAAAGTGGACTTTTCATTCATTTTAAATAAAAGTATCCAAATAAGTATTAAACTGAATTTTCAATACGAATGGTTTCCATAATAACTCAAAATCTATAAATTAACTAACCCTAGAGGATGTCAAAATCTTGAATAATTGTTACGAATGCGTGATAAATCGCCAAGGATGGCGATGGAGCATCAATTCCTGTTGTGATTCCCCTGTCAGACAAGAAATTTTCGATTCAACCAACCATTGTCAACAGAGAACAATGTCGATGTTAATGAATAGGAAAAGAGAACAAATTGAAAGGCTTTTGCAACTCGACTGTGAGTTGTCGAAGTTCGAGTGTAAGCTTGCTTTAATCTTTTAATCTCGCTCCTTTGTCCACGAATCGAATTAACAAAAGCTTTCTTCCGCCACCAGAATTTAGTTTTAGTTCTTCCTTTTCAAAATGACAAAGGAATGAAATTCAAAACAATGAAACAGTTCTAGTTATAGTACTTGGCGAAAAACTAAGAAGAAATTTTCGGTCGAATTAAAAGAATAGATCTTTTAGTGTGAATCGGTTTTTTTTTTTTTGTGTGTGTGGTAGAAAATGCATGGTTACAACCCTCTATAACCTGGCCACCCGGAGATGATTGTTAAATTTGCATTATAAATTAACCGTGTTATTTCGAAGGTAAAGTGATAAAAAATTTTTCATAGAGCTATTTTTTTCGGCAATGCTAAACTACGGTAATTGTGCAATCTTTTAAACCCTTTTCCTTACATCATAATTGAAATTGCAGTATTTTAGTAATTGATTTAAATTCAAAATAAAGTTAAGTAATATGCAATACAAAATTTGACGAATCCCAAATTTTTAATACCCCACTTATGATAGCTTAACTTCGATTGTTAAACATAAACCAGTCTTCTTTCTTAACTATCACCCCTTACTAATCACCTTACAGTTCTCACTAACTGATTCAGCAAATGGAAAATTTCTTTCAATGTTGACAAATCTGAATTCTTTCTTTTTTCTACTTGTAACAAGTTTAAGAAGCCTGTGGTCAAAATCAACAATGCTACAATTCCTTGGAGTACTCAAACTAAATTATGGTTCATAATTTATCTTGGAAACAATTTCACATTTTCATTGCATTACATTTCTGGCATACTAAAACAAAATTTCGTACTGCTTTCCGTAAACTCTATAATCTTATTAATAGAAATTAAGCTATGACCAGGGATAATAAACTTCTTTCATACACTGCCATTCTTCGTAATATCTTATCTTACACTTGCTTAGTTTGGTGTTATGCAGCTAAATGTAATCTTAAAACTATTGAAATCTTACAAAACATAACTATCCAAAGAACTTCTGCTAAATGGTTCCTGCGTAACTCTGATCTTATTAAAAAGCATTTCTTATTTATTTGATTTTCTCTAACACATTTCAGTAAATTCTTTAACACGCTTGATAACCATAACAATACAGCAATCCAGGAGATTGAATCATATATTCTAATAATGCTATTAAACAGCTGGGTAAAGTTTTACTCTAAGTTTTTATTTTCAATGTTTCTGTAAATTGTTTTATGATTTTGTAAATTTATACTGGGCAATATTCAAATGTTTCCAACTGTTTATTTCCTGTTATATTAGACATTGAGCCCTGAATATCTCCAAAAATCTTACACGTCAACCGAGACAGTCTTTACGGGTGCATTGCAATGTGTTTTTCGTCGTATATGAATCCCGCATTAAACATTTATAATCCACTAAAAACAGATTATAAAATATATATATTGTATAGAATGTCATCGTGGCATAAAGGGATTTAAAAATGAAAGAGCAGCTAAGGAAGTCAAGATAGTTAATTAAGTCGATTAGTTTCCCTGTCCAAACTTCCAGTTCTAAAAAAAAAAAAAAAGATTGCACAGTTTGTGTTGAAACATTTTTTTAAATATTTAGATAAATTATTATAAAGTTTTAACAGAATTATGTTACTTATCAATTATTATTTAAAAAAAACAATATATATACATATATAAACAATTTTCAAGTGTATGTAATTTCAATTTTCTATTAATTATGAACATTGATGTTAAAAAAAAAAAATTGTCAAAAAAAACTTTAAATTTTATTTTTTATTTAAAAATTACATTTCAGCTAATATAACACGGAACTACAAAATCATCATTGAAACAACAGGGGATTTAGAAATAAAAATCACAAAATATAGAATATTGTATTTTTGTTTTAGTGAAAAATGAAAATTATTCGACGCATAAATAATTGTAATACAAATAAAAACACTATTTTTATTTTGTACGATGAATATTCTCTTAATTATTTAATGGACATTCTGAAGTAATTAAGAATAAAAACGGAGACAGAAAATAAGACTGAAAGCGGCGAGAAATGTAGAATGTTTCTGAGAGTTTTGCATATTTTCTGGATTATTATGTCTAAAGCATATTCCGTTGATTGAAAATTGCTTTCCTTTTTCAAGCATTTATTCACGCTTTAGCAAAAACGTGTAAAAAAAAAACGTGTTTTTTCATTGAACGTGATCGACTAGTTTGTTAAGTTAAGTCTGGGTAATTGAAAACGTCTCTTTGTAGTATTGTTATTTTAAGGTCCACTTCTGTTGAAGTTCATCGTCTTGGGTCGAGGACAATACTCGTGAACCTGGTGAAGGCCAAGAATGCACAAGTTTTAGGTAAACTCTAATTTTAAAAGACACATTTTCCAATTATGACCTTGAGTAACCCCCCAAAAACCTGCAAAGAACATGGATGAACTTTATTTGACCTGTGTTTATTCAACTGTGCGACTAGTACAGTAAATTTTACAAGGGTCGGAACTCAAAGTCTTTGGACAGGAACTCAAAGTCTTTGGCCTCGTTGATTAAAACATATATATTTTTGTATGGTAAAAAAAAGTGGCAAATTGTTTTGTAACTATTATTGTGGTCTATTATTTTGAAGATATGGTATACAATATGACATATATATATCCAAGACATATACAAAAAGGTGAAAAGCAATTCATTTTTAATTTACATTAAATTAATTAATCAATAATTTAAATTCACCCGTAAAGATATCTGCTTACTATTCCATACTAAAAGAGAGCATATTTGTTTTATTAATGTTTATTAAGTGATCTGTAATATTGATCTAACATATCTGATGATTAAATGATCTGGAATATTGATCTAATATATCTGATGATTAAGTGATCTGTAATGTTGATCTAACATATCTGATGATTAAGTGATCTGGAATATTGATCTAACATATCTGATGATTAAGTGATCTGGAATATTGATCGGATAATAAATTTTGTAAGTATCTGACCATAATGATAAACATCATTTACCTTGTAAACTACCCCATCAATAGTCAAAAAAACTCCTACAAAGAATACAATGGCTGAATGGCAGTCTAGGCTCCACTCTACAAAAGGCAGAGACGTTTTCGAGCTCTACAAGGAAGTCAAAGGAAAACAGAATCCAAGGCGACTTTTTCCCAACCAGCTTGTTACTGGTCACGGAACTATCGGCACTCACCAAGCAAGGTTGTTCAACAAATCCCCTTCCTGGCAATGTGGTCATCCAACAGAAGATAGGAAGCACATTATTTACCAGTGCACCTCTATGGAACAGCATTGGGTCCAAGCACCTCACTCCACCACAGCTCCATCTCCATGAACCTAATACTCTCAAACCACAAGTCCAAGATGGGTCTGATTGAAATAATGAAGATTAAACTTCAATAAGCGCTGCAGCCCATCGAAGACGAAGATGATCCTTCTCACCAAATTTAACCATCTACTTTCACCCAACCGACAACTGCTCCCGCATCTTCAAGGCTACGATCTTCAACTTCAAGACATCAAATCAAGGAGCCATTGGGCTCCATCTTCAAATTAAACTCCAAACGACAATCGAACTTCTTCCCTTTTGTGAACTACGAACTTTGAACTTTGCGTCTTCAAAATAGACAATGTATCAAGCATTTAACTGGGACTTTCTAAAGAAGGAACTTTTAATTCCCGCCAGGGACAAATGGACTCTTAAATTACAAGGAAAGATAAATTTTTTTCTATATTTTTTATATTTTATTATATTGGAGTTTTTGTGTTCGTCCCAGTATTGTTTGTATTTCGTCCTATGTATCTTCAGTATCTTAGTATTTTTGTCTTTTATGTATCTATTATGTAACCGAGGAATTGTATTTTTTATTATTCAATAAATGTAGTAGTAAGTCAGATTCCTCGGGCGGGCTTTTAGTATCACCTTGCCCGGCCGGTCAAGTTGCATCGCGTCCGAGCCGGGTTCTTAGGTATGTGGAGGGGGTTGTTTTCGCAACACCGCTCATCAGATTTGAAAGCCTTCGGGCATGTCATTATAAATTTATCGAATTACCTTGTAAACTGATAACTTCCAAATTTTATAGAAAATGCTTTTCTTTCGAAAAACTAATGTCTCAAAAAGAATTTTAAGGTTTTACAATATAATAAGGTAATTTTTCGGGAGTAGCATTTTTAATTTAATCCATAAAATATTAACTATATAAATTTTTATTTCACAAGAATAAATCTACCTTATTTAATTGAAATGCATTCATTTCATTATTAATAATGTTTTTAAATCTATGATCCTCGTATTTAATTTGTTTACCATAAACACTCCAAGGGTGTTGAATAAAGGGAATATCTCAGGTAAGGCATTATCTTTCGGGAGTGATTTTAGGGATAACAGATTTACAATTGTGTGCTATATGTGCAGAAAATTTGCAAAATCAACAAGTTTATACACACTGTGTCATCCTTACTTTTTCGAAAGCAGTGACTGCAACATATACCACCAGTGAATTAGAACTTTAACTGCTGCCTGATAGCCAATTGACTAGTTCTCTGGCCTTTGGTACAACTGGCTTCAGGTTTGAATTCTGGCGGTACCATGGATCTTGGCTAGTGGTTCGGAATCCACATTAAACTCTAGGACCTGGTCTAACTTGCCTAAAGTGTGGACGAAATAACCGTAGAACTACAAGGCAAACCAGTCGAACTTTCACCTTTCTATATTTTAATTGTGCCTGTTACTATTGGATTACGAGTTTTTGCATTAAAAGTATTTAAAAGCAATTTTATTATTTTAAATATCCAGCATAGTGACTACTACTACACCACACCTATCACTGTGTCTAGAGTTGATTTGATCTACGGCTTAAAGTGGATTCGAACCACTACAAACATCAATGGCACCGCCGAGACTCGAAAACCTGTGGCACAGAGCTCCAGAGCGCTAGACCCTCGGCGCTTCAGGCGCCATAGTTAATTGACCAGTTAAGCAATATAGAACAAAAATTAATTTTTAATTTTTGTTTGTTTGATGTTGTTCATCTTCATCATAGAGCCCAGTTTTAGGGCCAATAATATAAAAAAAGAGTGTTAAGTCGACTCAAGTTGTACTTAAATAGATATCATGGAAGAAATTACGAAGGCAGGAATTGACTAGATGGAATTCAGAATTTTCTCAAATACTCTGCCCAAATGGGGGGGGGGAGGTGCACCTGTAAAGCCCCACCCTCCATGTCCGGAGGGCTTTATTTTCCCATAAGAGGATTCCTCATGTACAGTGAAATGATGCTTTCTTAATACAGGTGTCTGGAAATCAGCCAAATCTTAATAGAAGCAAATGTGCCCACAATTACAGAATAACAATAATAAAGATTAATGAATAAATCCCAAAACCGTATCCCATAAAGTCAAAATACTTAGGCCCAAACTTTCCCTTTTCATAACGCAACTCTGACGGCAAGTGTCTGGTTCGCATTATTAAACTGCAGCCTGCAGAGAGGAGGTTTCACTGGGGAACGCAAACAAGTGTAAATTAGCCAGCAATTACTGTCGGGAAAGCGTTGTCTCGCGAGAAACTACGAGATCGGGACAATCTATCGAACACTGGCGTACACGGGGGATACGGGGATCGATAAATTAATTAAGTGTCTTATAACCTGTGCTCCAGCGCCGAGTGTTGCTAATGGGTATTTGGACTCCAACTCAGTTGGGTTGGATGTGATGTATCTGTTTCTGGTATTACTCAGTATTTCCAAGAGAGAGGGAAATGATTGAATTAAATTTTAATTAAATTAAAAATAAATACAAATATATGATTGGAAACTATTTAATTTATTTAAGACTGACGTAGCGAAAAATGCAACATTAGTATCTTCTATTTTCTGCGTTGAATTTTTCAAATCTCATTTATTGCATTGTATAAAAGAAACTTCCCAGATTACAAGAAAAAAAAAAATACATATTTGGTCTGACATGTTATATATAACGATTAGTTATTCTAATGTTATACAACGATTAGTTTTTTTCTAACGTTATATAACGATTAGTTGTTCTAACGTTATATATATTACAGCGATTATTTGTTCTAACTTCATACAACGATCAGTTGTTCTAATGTTACTCTAACGTTATACAACGATTAGTTGTTTTAATGTTACTCTAACGTTATACATGTTATAACGATTAGTTGTTCTTTTTATATCAATTTTTCATTGCTTGTGAATTATTCTCATTGAAATAGTGTTACTAATGGGTATTCGGACTCAAACTGAGTTGGGTTGGATGTGATGTATCTGTTTTAGTTATACTCAGTTTCAGTAGAGGGGAAATGATTAAATTAAAAATAAATTAAAATTTATGATTGGAAACTGATTTATTTAAGACTGACGTAGCGAAAATGCAACATTGCATAAACTATTTATCTTCTATTTTCTGTGTTGGATTTTCAAATCTCCTTTATTGCATTGTATAAGAGAAACTTCTCTTATTAGAAGGGAAAAAATACATATTTGGTCTCATATGGTAATTTTTTTTATAACGGTTAGTTGTTCGTTTTATATGAGTTTTTTTTTTTGCTCGGGAATTATTCTCTTCGAAATAGTGTTACTAATGGGGTATTTGGACACAAACTGAGTCGGGTTGGTTGTTTTCTGTATTACTCAGTTTCCAGAAACGGGAGAATGGTTAAAATATTTTTTAACTAAATTAAAAATAAATAAAGATTTAGGATTGAAACTACTTAGTTTAAGATTGATGTCACGAAAATGCAACATTGCTTATACTATTTTTATCTTCTATTTTTTCTTGGCTTTTTCAAATCTCTTTTATTGCGTTGTATGAAGGAGACTTCCCTGATTATAAAAGGAAAAAAATACATATTTGGTTTCACAAGATAATTTTTTTATAATGATTAGTTGCTCTTTTTAGATCAATTTTTCTTTGTTTTGAATAATCCTCATAGATTTCAGCACATTTCAAAATATTTTATTAAGCTATGTTTTTATTCTACCAAACTATAATTGCATATAGAAAATGTAATGTCGCTAAAGAATGTCATGTATCAGAAAAGTGATCGTTTTGGACTGATGTCATTTTAGCAACATATTTTTATTCTTCTATTTTTGAATTTTATTCCCATAAGATTCTTGTGTGCAAAAAAGGAAGCTTGATTTATTTCTGTTTCATCCTTGATGAGTTAAATATAAGGAAATTTATAAGACGAATTGTAAAGATTATTTTTCTACTTATAAAACTAGTAACTGTAACTGTAAAATGTAATGACGCTGAAATAAAAAAAAAATGCCATGTATCAGAAAAGTAATCGTTTTGGCCTGACGTAGCGTTTTTCGCAAATATTTCTTCTATTTTCCAGTTTTACGCCCATAAAATTCTGGTGTGGAAAAAGGAAGCTTGATTTATTTTTAAGTGTTTCCTCCTTGATGGGTTAAATATAAGGATACTTTATAAAGGAATTCTAAAATTATTTTTTTATCTATAAAATTAGTAACTGTACAATTTATAAATTATTCAGTTAATAATATAGAAAGAAGATAAATTAAAAGGAATTCATTAAATATTAATGATTATTTTTCGTTAAAAATAATCCTGTAGTTATTTTAGAAGTTTATTATTTAATGAATGTAAATGTATGGGTACAATTTTTGCTTTTAATTTAGCTGTTTTTCAAGAAATTATGATTCTTTTCATTTTTATAATTATTTTTGATATTACTTTCATGTCAAATATTTTTAAATTTATTTTTCATTATATTTATCTTTCTTCTGAGTCATTTTGGATATCACTATATAGAAATATGACGAAGGTGAAATTTTGTTTTGAAAACAGTGAAAATTTTTCTCTACTTGTCTTCACGAAATTTTTAGAGAAAATGTCAGAATTTTTAATTGATACTTTTTTTTATTAAATTCATGTAAAGTATTCAAACTGATATTTAATCATTTTTTAAGATAAGGAAATAACGTTATTAGTTTTTTAAAAATGAATAAAATTTTAAATACAATTACACATATATTATAAACTTAATTTTATTTTTTTATACTACTTCAATCTTAAAATATGATAAATTATTCTTAAAATATATAATTTAATTTCATAATTATCAATTAAAAATCGTTATTTAAATGATAGTTTGAAAAATAGAATTGAATTAATGTTAGCCGCAAATGATTTTAAAAAATAAACATATATACTTTCTTTAAAAAAATATTCTTCAACATCAAAAGTAATCTACGAGAATTCTTTTAAATTTGTTGTTTACGTTAACTAATAAAAATAAATAGAACTCTGATGCATAGACGTCATTTATATGAATGATAAATAATTATTATAAACAATCAAGGATATATGTTAAACACCACCGGAAAACTCTTCGAGTGATTTGATTGAAAGAAGATGGTACGTTGACAAGGTACTTTGACGTTGGTGAAGTTAGAAATGACAATGTAAATTCTCTAACACTGAATAAAGGTTTAAAAATAAATCTCCCCTGCTCATTCTGTCTTCATATGTTACATAATACTAGGAATGTTAACTCAGTTAGAATATACAGTTATGCAGCTTTATTATTTTAAACATTGCATTATAGGGTTATTATTTTAGACATTTTATACTTGCAAAAACATTTCTAAAATAATTAGCTATTATCATAATTAGTTTTAATATATAATTGCATTATCATAATTAATAACAATATTGGCTGTTTTATACTTGCAAAAACATTTCTAAAATAATTAGTTATTATTATAATTAGTTATAATATATAATTGCATTATTATATTTAATAACAATATTGACTGTTTTATACTTACAAAATGTTTTGAAATAATTAGTTATAATATATAATTGCATTATATATTTAATAACAATATTGGCTGTTTTATACTTACAAAAACAGTTTTTTGAAATAATTAGTTATAATATATAATTGCATTATTATATTTTAATAACAATATTGGCTGTTTTATACTTACAAAAATGTTTTGAAATAATTAGTTATAATATGCAATTGCATTGTATATTTAATACAACAATATTTACTGTTTATACTTACAAAAATGTTTTTGAAATAATTAGTTATAATATATAATTGCATTATTATATTTAATAACAATATTGGCTGTTTTATACTTACAAAAATGTGTTTGAAATAATTAGTTATAATATTGTATTATTGTAATTAGTAATAAAATTGGCTGTTTTATACATGCAAAAATTTATAAAATAATTAGTTCAAATTATAATTAGTTATAATATATAATTATATTAGTTATAATTAGTTATATATTTGGATGTTTTATACAAAACATTTTCTAAAATAATAACCATAAAACCATAACTTATGGTTATATGGTTATTATTATAAATGTTTTAACTATAACCATAACCGTTAGGCATTTTATTCTTCTGTTGTTTTGTTAGGTAATTGTTTTTAGAAATTGGATGTGTGTGTCAGATTTGTTTTTGAGTAATTTATTTTATGGTGATTTTTATTAAATTTGCATGATATATTTATTGAAAGTTTTGTTTTTGTTGACAAATTGAAGTAATTTTTTATGTGCAATACATTTAGTATTAGAACAATTTTTGCATAAATTTCGTCAAATTAAAAATACCTTATTGATAGCAAAAAAGTATTGTTGGATATACTTTTTATTTAAGAATTATTTTTAAATAAGAGTTTGGAACACCACAAAGCTCAAAATTTGAAGAAGTTTTCCAGTATATTTATTGAAAAAGTAGTTTCCTATTACTGATGTTCAAAAATCAGTCTTAAAACATTGCAAACACACTGTGCTTGTATGTTTAAAGTCAAACTTTAGTATGATTTAACTTTCGAAAATTCTTTCTTTTATCTTTATTTCTTATTTTTTTCTTATTCCCTTTCTGAAAGGACTATTCTTATTAAATAAAATATTTATAATTATAATTATAAATATTTTTAAGTATCAGAATCGTAATATTGAATTGAAAGCTTTTTGAAATGCTTTCCAAATAATATTTAATTAGCAAGCGAAAATACAAATATCCATTTTTAATGGCAAATACTAGACAATATAATAAAAGTAAACATATTATTTGTATTTTTGCTGTTTGCAAAAATAATACATTTATTATTAATTAAACGTGATCCCAAAATTAATTAAATTCATTATCAAAATTAATTGTCTGTTTAATAAATTGATGCACTTTTAATTCCAAATAACGAAGCTACGAAATCAATTGTAATTCTGGTTAAGCACACAGAATTTCGTCGCTATAGCATTAATTGGATCCTATCAATTAATTAGAACTTAGAGAAGAAAAAGCTTTGCCTTAAGCGAAATAGACAACTCTTCCATTAACTTGGCTCTGAAAATTCGATCCCAGTTCGGTAATCTCCACTCTAGTGGGTTTTATTTATTTTCCAAGATTAATCCCGACTGAAAGCGGAAGACATTTTGAAAGACAACCCTTCAGGGCAGAAAGAGTGGAACGGACATTCCTTTCTTCTTTCAGTCGTTTTCCGGTGCACTATTTTCTTCCGCCGTTCTCCGTGTCAAAGGTCGCCATGCAATCACCGTTCAGGCGTGAAAAGTCATAGTGGAAGACGTCTGCTCGATAATTGACTGTCGCGTGCCACGTGATTTTGGCTTCCAGCTTTAATTCTTTTTTCTTTTTTTTTTCTAAAAGTTCCTATGTTTTAGCTTCCGGTAGTGTAAAAGGAAAAGTTTGTTTCATCCCTTACTTTTTTTTGTTTCTTCTGTTCGAAGTTTACAACAAAAATCTTACCGCTTCATAAGATATGTTATTATAACACTGATATATAGATGCGATGCAGTTTTATTTGCTGTTGTTTTTTTAAGGGAAACAAAAAAATTTCTGCCACTGAAAAAAACTTCAATTTTTAGACAAAATGTGCTTTATATCTACATGTGATGCGAAAAATGACAACTGCCTTTGAAATAGAGAAACAAAGTTTGAAATAAAAATTGTTTTTTAATCTATTTATTGTCTTTTATGTAAATAAAAAATGAATACAACATGCATTATAAATATTTCCTTTGTGATAAAAATCATTTATTTATTGAAATATAAAATTAAAGTATATCTTATTAATTGTACTATAAAATATATGCTAATTCGCTTCTAATCACAATGCTTTGTAGAAATATGTTATGCAAAAAGGGAATCTTAAAGCTTCAGATGAAATAAAACAGTATTTCTGATATTTCCTTTGTGATAAATATATATTTAATTATTGAAATATTTTTTTTTTTTCTAATGCAGCTGGCAAACACTTAGACAGCTTGGTCTTGGATGCCTTAAGGCAAGCGCTGCACAGACGTACTCACTTTGCATGACCCAGGGGGCGCGTGTAACTTGAAGATAAGCCACGGAGTAACAATGCCCCCGCAACGCTCTTCACGATCCTATTAGACCAGGACCTACAGCTTAAAGTGGATTCCGAAGCACTATAAACATCCATGGCACCACCGGGACTCGAACCCGAAATCTGTGGTACCGCGTGCCAGAGCGCTTTCGCCACTCCACGGCCATTCAGGCCCCTTATTGAAATATAAAATATATTTTATTAAATGTACTATAAAATATAAGCTAATTCGCTTCTAATCACAATGCTCTGCTGAAATATGTTATGTGGAAATCTTCCAAGCACAGATACAACCTTTTAACTTTATTGGGCCTCTGTCAAATAAAGAAAAAAAAAACACCTGTCCCGGTCCCCAAAATCACAAGCCTATACAAATTTAAAAATTGTTTAGAAATGAGACAAAAAAATGGTTGCTTGGAATGTAAACACTAATTTGTCTAAAAGAACAATTTCATTTTCTATCTACGAATTTATTTTTCCATTAAAAGCTTGCTATCTTTTTATCCAGAAATTTCTTTTGAGATTATAGTTTTGGTAGATGTACCCAAAGACACAACAATATCTGATAGAGACCAAAAACAAATAGACAGCACAGCTTTAAAAGATTTGTGGGTGATAGATTGAAGAGCTTTGATTTCGACAGAGAATCAGACAAAATAAGATGGTGATGAATTCTGACCTCCCTTCCTCACTCCAAATCTATTCGGGCTTAGTTTGAAGAGATTTCCTATTTTCACTATTAGAAATTAATTGTTGTTTTTCTATGTACTTTAATTTGTGTAATTTTTTTTTTTGTCTTAGGATTGTCATTTGGTTTCGTTATACTTATGCCAACATAAGAAGGGAACATTCACATGATTACATAAGGTTTATGTGCATCATGTTGCATTTAAATTAGAAAAAATTCCCTCGGTCTATTCAGGTTTAGTTTGAAGAGATTTTCTATTTTCATTCTTATTAGAAGATAATTGTTGTTTTCTGTGTACTTTAATTTAAGTTAGTTCTTTATTGCTGTTTTTGTCTTGGGAGTGTCATTTGGGTTTCTTTATATATTATGCCAAAATAACTATCATAAGATTTATGTAATCATGTTGCATTTTAAATTAGAAAAATTCTCTCCCCGTCTATTCGGGTTTAGTTTGAAGAGATTACCTATTTTTCACTATTAGAAGATAATTGTTGTTTTCTATGTACTTTAATTTCTGCAAGTTAGCTGCTTTTTTTTATACTTATGTAACTATCATAAGATTTTGCAGAACATGTTGTATTTAAATTAGAAAAATTCTTGGGAGTGTCATTTGGGTTTTTTCTTTATATATTATGTTTTTTGCCTTGGGAGTGTCAAATAAAATAACTAAGATCACTTAAGGTTTTTAAATAAAAATCATGTTGCATTTTAAGATTTCCTATCACTCTTAGAAGATAATTGTTGTTTTCTCTCCCCGTCCTTGGGATTCGGGTTTAGTTTTGAAGAGATTTATATAATCATGTTGCTAAATTTTTCACTCTTAGGTTTACTTGAAGAGATTTCCCTATTTTCACTCTTTTAGAAGTATTGTATTGTCTATGTACTTTAATTTAAGTTAGTTCTTGGAGTGTCATTTGCTGTTTTTGTCTTGATTTATATAATCATGTTGCATTGTCATTTTTGGGTTTAGTTTGAAGATATTTTCACTCTTAGAAGATAATTGATGTACTTTTAATTTCTGTAAGTTAGCTGTTTTTTTGCCTTGGGAGTGTCAGGGTTTTCGTTATACTTATGCCGTAATTATATAATCATGTTGCATTTAAAATTAGAAAAATACCTCTCTCCCAGTCTATTCGGGTTTAGTTTGGAAGAGATTACCTATTTTCACTTTAATTTCCTGTAAGCTAGCTGTTTTTTGCCTTTGGAAAATAATTCTTTGGGTTTCGTTATACTTATGCCAAAATAACTATCATATATAATCATGTTGCATTTAAATTAGAAAATTCTCTCCCAGTTGCCTGGGTTTAGTTTCTGTTAGTTCTTTACTCTGCTGATTTTTTTGTCTATGTACTTTAATTTCTGTAAGTGTCGGGAGTGTCATTTGGGTTTTATATATTATGCCAAAATAACTATCATAAGATTTATAATCATGTTGCATTTAAAATTAGAAAAATTCTCTCCAGCCTATTCGGGTTTCTTTAGTTTGAAGAGATTTCTATTTTCCAAGATAATTGTTTACTTTAATTTCTGTAGTTAGTTGCTGTTTTTTGCCTTGGGAGTCATTTGCTCTCTGTTATACTTATGCCAAAATAACTATCATAAGATTTCTGTTGTATTTTAAATTAGAAAATCTCTCTCATCTCTTTAGTTTGGAAGAGATTTCCTTAACTTTAGAAGATTGTTGTTGTCTATGTACTTTAATTTCCTGTAAGTTAGTTCTTTATTGCTTTTTTTGTCTTGGGAGTGTCATTTGGGTTTTATATACTTATGCCAAAATAACTATCATAAGATTTATATAATCATGTTGCATTTAAATTAGAAAAATTCTCCCCAGTCTATTCGGCTTTAGTTTGAAGAGATTTCCTATTTTCACTATTAGAAGATAATTGTTGTTGTCTATGTACTTTAATTTCTGTAAGTTAGCTGTTTTTTGTCTTGGGAGTGTCATTTGGGTTTCTTTATATATTATGCCAAAATAACTATCATAAGATTTATATAATCATGTTGCATTTTAAATTAGAAAAAAAATTCTCTCCCAGTCTATTCGGGTTTAGTTTGAAGAGATTTCCTATTTTCACTCTTAGAAGATAATTGTTGTTGTCTATGTACTTTAATTTCTGTAAGTTAGCTTTTTTTGCCTTTAGTGTCATTTGGCTTTCGTTATACTTGCCAAAATAACTATCATAAGATTTTATATAATCATGTTGCATTTTAAATTAGAAAAATTCTCTCCCAGTCTATTCGTTTAGTTTAAAGAGATTTCCATTTTCACTCTTAGAAGATAATTAATGTACTTTAATTTCTGTAAGTTAGCTGTTTTTTGCCTTGGGAGTGTCATTTGGGTTTCGTTATACCTTATGCCAAAATAACTATCATAAGATTTATATAATCATGTTGCATTTTAAATTAGAAAAATTCTCTCCCAGTCTATTCGGGTTTAGTTTGAAGAGATTTCCTATTTTCACTCTTAGAAGATAATTGTTGTTTCTATGTACTTTAATTTCTGTAATTTAGCTGTTTTTTGTCTTGAGTGTCATTTGGGTTTCGTTATACTTATGCCAAAATAACTATCATAAGATTTATATAATCATGTTGCATTTTAAATTAGAAAAATTCTCTCCCAGTCTATTCGGGTTTAGTTTGAAGAGATTTCCTATTTTTTCTGTACTTAGTAAGATAATTGTTGTTTTCTATGTACTTTAATTTCTGTAATTGTTGTTTTCTTTAGCTGTTTTTTGCCTTGGGAGTGTCATTTGGGTTTCGTTATACTTATGCCAAAATAACTATCATAAGATTTATATAATCATGTTGCATTTTAAATTAAAAATTCTCTCCCAGTCTATTCGGGTTTAGTTTGAAGAGATTTCCTATTTTCACTCTTAGAAGATAATTGTTGTTTTCTATGTACTTTAATTTCTGTAAGTTAGCTGTTTTTTGCCTTGGGAGTGTCATTTGGTTCTGTTATACTTATGCCAAAATAACTATCATAAGATTTATATAATCATGTTGCATTTTAAATTAGAAAAATTCTCTCCCAGTCTATTCGGTTTAGTTTGAAGAGATTTCTATTTTCACTCTTAGAAGATAATTGTTGTTTTCTATGTACTTTAATTTCTGTACTAAAATAACTATCATAAGCTGTTTTTTTAAATTAGCCTTGGGAGTGTCATTTTGGTTATTGCTTTTTTGTCTTTGTTATACTGTAACTGCCAAAATAACTTATCAAAAGATTTCTATAGAAGATAATTGTTGTTTTCTATGTACTTTAATTTAAGTTAGTTTTTTTGTTTGGGAAATTAGAAAAATTTTTTTTTCCAGTCTATTCTTTAGTTTGAAGAGTTTTCCCTATTTTCACTTTAGAAGATAATTGTTGTTTTCTATGTACTTTAATTTCTGTAAGTTATTTTTTATATGCTGTTTTTTGTCTTGGGAGTGCCATTTTTGTCTTGGAGTGATTTCTTTATATATTATGCCAAAATAACTATCATAAGGTTTATATATTAATGTTGCATTTTAAATTAGAAAAATTCAATGATAACTCTGTTCTATATTAATTTTATAAAATTGTTAACATTTGTATATTAATTTGATTATTTGTCAATGTACTGTTTTTATTTTGAATGAGTCATCAAATATCTTTTATTCTTTAATTATAATTGTTAAAAGAAAGTGGGGAAAAATAACGTATTTATTGTTAATATTTGATTGCATTGATGCTGTTGTAATACAGTTAAACTAATAAATTCAAAATTACAATCAATTTTATTATCATTGAATATTTTTTATAATAAAAATTGAGGAGAAAGAGATTTCCGTTGTACTAAAAGAAAAATAACAAGAAATTGAAGATATATGTGTTATAATAATTATTTTGATCAATTTTTAGTTTCAAGTACAACAAAAATTCTAAATGCTATTATAGAAATAAAAAGTCGAATAATTACCTAATTATTTAAAAGTACTTTAAAAAAAAAAACTAATAAGAAACGCATTCATATTATACAAATATAAGATTATGTATTTTTTCCGTGTATTGAATAATTAAAATTTCGGAAATTTAATTAGTTACAAATAATCCACTCAACCTAAATCGTCAACAAAATATTTTCTTTATATTCATAGAAAATAATTAAAAATTAATTTCTTCGCCAATTCCATAAATGCTATTTATTGATTTGTATTAATCAACTAATTAATCCCTTTACTGAAGTTAGCATTTTTCAAAAAATTCGTTCATTGATTATAATTGCATTTGCATTGAAATTGTTCCCCCATTAAAACAATTGAATTAACTATTCTCTAATTCTCTGAAGAGTAATAAGATCACTGAAAGTTTTTTTTGTACTTCCTTGATTCAAACAGAATTTTTTATTTCGATTATGAACTACAAAAATAAATATCATAAAATGTACAATAGATAAAATTACAATATACTGATCAATATATTTCTGAGGAATTTGAAGTATAAGTTTATTTATTTCATTATTTTTTTAATGAATGATTTTTAATGAATTAACTATTGTTTTAAAGACATAAGTATTGATTAATGTATTACAAATGATTTTTTTGAAGATACATTTTTCATTAAATTTATATTGTTCTATATAATTATAATGCGCAATTAAAATATTTTCCTAGCTCAAATTTTCGAATAGATTTACATTTTGTATCTCACATATTTATATCACTGAGGTTTTTAATAGTGACACTGCTAAATTAGTGTCGTAAGGCTTAAATTGTAGTCCAGTTGTATTGATTTTTCTATGGAATATATATATATATTTCAGTATAATTGCAGAACATGGGCTTTTGGGATTTGGAGTCAAAAATTCTTTACACCAATGTCCGCCATGTAAAGGGTTGCAGCTGTAAATTAAGTGAATTGCAATCAATACAAGAAAATCGTTTTTCCACATTTGGCGATTTATAACTCAGTTGGCGCCACAAAAAATCTACAAATCCCAACGCCCTTATTTTGCGATTTGGCCTATATTTCTCTCTCTCTCTATATATATAGGATATAGGAATATATATATATCATCGATCGACATATCAAGATATATAATACCTTGAACTGTATTGTTATTTGTGTTTCAAAATTTAACATCTTTTTTGCATAGTATTTGCTTTTAATCGATTTTAATATTTTTTATGGAATAAGGATTAGTATTGTGTCAGTGTACGTTAAAGTTGAAACTTATAAAAACCCTACAGAAATTGAATCTAAGAACAACTTAAAGATTATACGTACAATAATGAAATTTATAACGGAATTAGAAATAGAAAATAGAGGATTATTATATTCAAATTCAAGTTTTATTTCAGTTTCTGCATATTGCAAATTTATTTATTAATTTGCGTCTTTTACTTTAAACAACTGGATTATACTAATAATACATAATTTTGTTGCCATTTCTCGATTGCTGAATCTTCAGATATTCTAATAATATTAATGATGACGTTGAAGATCATTGGAGCTCACTGGCCCCGTCGTCATCTCCGGTGGTGACAAACATAAAAGAATGAAAACATTGGCAATGCTCAGAGGTTAAAGGAAATCGTGAGAATTGAAAAAGTCCATCACTTCAAAATTGAATTTAGGTAGGTTAGAGCAGAATATTCCTAGGTCTTTTAAAATTAGAATGCGGTTCATATTGTTCGATCTCTTGAATGGCCAGATATTGGTGGTTGTCAATATTATTGAAGAATATTAAAGATATTATAATAGGGAGATATCTCTTTGAATATCAGCGTTTCTCATGAACCAGTTGGCATTCGTTATTTACCTAATGGTCATATTTTGTTGAGCTTCCAAATTTTTAGTATTGTAATTAGAAGCATAGGTGAGGAGAGGACGAATTATAGAGGTAAAAATCAGAAGTTTATTATGTCTACTCACATTAAAATGCGCAGTTTTGGAATTATTAATAAAATCTAAATTGTAGTACTACTAATACTGCATTTTTTCTTTCAAGTTTTGAAGAATTCAGAAATAATAATAATTACCGTTTTAAAATCTTCACAAGAATTTAAAATATCGAAAATTATTTGCAAAATAAATCTTTAGCTCACGTGCTTCAAACATTAATCGCAGAAATTAAAAAAAAAGATGGCAACAGTAATGAATTTTATTTTATCATAACTATTCAGCTTTTATTAAAATAACATTAATAGACTTCTGTTCAACATTTTTTACCAGTAGTTTTTTTTACCAGATTTTGCTTTCTTTGAAGTTGGTTTGATCATCCTTTAAAAATAGCAAGCCAATGAAAGAATTAAAGGAAGATATTCAATATGGGTAATAAAACTTCCGGTCGGCAATCTGCGGAAGATCTCAGACCTTATTTTGAAAAATATGTCAGAATACATGGAAGAGAAGGTGTCCTAACCTCTCCTGGTTTCAAGCAATGGTTGGCAGAAGCTCAGATCATGGGAGAAAATACCATAGTCACAGTTCTTGATGCAGAAAAAAGTCATAGCTTCTAATGTTGAAGACAGGGAAAATATGGACTTTGAAATCTTTAACAAATGCGTTAAAGCCCTCATCAAAGAAAAGAACTTAAATGTCATAAAAATAACAAATAAACTGGCTGCTGTGGCAAAAGCACTTCCATCTTAGCTGGATCAATACAACATTTTAAATTCATTATGCATATGGAAAAACTGTAAAGCTTATTTAAGTTCTTTGAGTTTAGTGATGCGAAGAAGTTTAATATTCAACTATTTCGCTGTCAAAAACTCTTTGAAATAACTTGTCTCACTACTTTTTTTGCAAATTTAAGTACTTCTTTTTAAATTAACAAACGTTTTATTCTTTTAAAATAATTATTCTAGGTCAGAAATAAATTCTAAATATTTTGTTCATTTCTTGGGAGTATTTTTAGAAATTCAATGTACGCTGTCAATTCTTTTAACTTTTGCAATTGCGTCTTATTTTCATGTTGTTTTACTTAATGCATGGACTTTAATGTGGCGCAGTTTGTAATTACTCATCGGGCAAAAAAAAGGTGAAATATTAGGAGAGGATAAATAATTTAATACTTAAGGATTTATAATTTGAGATTTCCCTATTCCACATATTTTGATTTTTGATACCAAATTTGGGCCAAATCTTAGTCCAATACTTATTTCAACAAATTACTTTGTATGCATAAATAAACTAATATTGTAAAAATGACTTTGTTTATCTTGAGTTCAAATCGCAAGAATAGGGGCCGTTGGTATTTGAGTGACTATTTGGGGCGCCAACTGGACGATAAATCGCCAAATGTGGTAACCTGAGTATCGTACTGTTTGCTAGGACTTAGGATCGCAATCCGTTACTTGTCGCTTTTACGAAAATATTTTTTGATGCCCCATCCCAAGGCCTCTATTCAGCGATTTTGATGTCAAAAATTTCATCACCAAAAATACTTAGAATAGGATAATCTACAATTGTAAGAAATCGTCAACTTGTTGATGAAAATTTTTGATTAGTAAAAATTTATAGTGGATGAAAGTATCCATAATTTTCATCAACTATTAAGTTGCTACATATGAGTACCTTTTAGTGGCAATGCATGTTGAAAATAGTTCGTATTTCTATTTCTATTTTATAAAACCTTATAATTAAAATTATCATAAGAACTTAATATCGTAATCAAACACTTGAATGGAAAAACAAAAAAAATGGATGATTTTAAAAGGGCACTGTGAAAATATAAGTAGGAAATACAGCGGTGGGTACTTTTCCAAAAAGGGACTGTCAGACAAAATTTGTGCAAGCCTTTTAGATCCAGTATTGCAGCGGTTTCTAAATTATCGTAAATGAAAGTTGACAGGCTAGACAAAACACTTTTTTAAGCTTCGTGGTAAATCGGCTACTTCTGATGAGAGCATGGGCTGTGGCATCATGTGGCTGATATAGGAAAAATGAAAGCGTGTGTTTTCCGTTATGCAAAAACCTCTAATAACAAAAGATTTCTCATAGAATGAGGTTTGCTTGTGCTTATCAAATTTCTCTCCGCAGCGTCTATCTACTAAATTACATAATAATGTTGATAAGTTATTTGAGTCGACTAGACCCGTCAGGGGGTACATATCCTGTGGTTGCGAACTTTCAAAATTCAAAAACACTGCCAATACCAGGAAATTAAAAGGTGTTGGTAAATATTAGAACATAATTGCAAAACAAAAATCAATTAAGAGAAAGTAAATGGAAGATTATAGGAGAATTTTCCTAAGTCTTTTAATATTTGCATGTGGTTCATAAGATTCGATTTTTGGATAGCTAAATTCTGGTGGTTATCCAGAAAAAGAAGTTCAGTGAGAGAGTTGTTGTTGTTACCTATGGCTTTATTGGAACTCAATCCCTATAAATTTGGCCAATTAAGGTAGAAATTAAAAGAACATATAAACAAATCAAAATTACAAAGGCAAAAGACCAGATATTCTTACAAAAAATGACAAAAAAGTCTTTAAAACAGTTAAAAACAAGTTAGTGAAAGTTTTGTTCCAATATTCTTTAAGAAATAATAAGCATATTGAGTTTTGAATATCTATATTCCCCGTGCATTAATTAACGTTAGAAATCTGCCTGAAATATTTTGCTGTGTTTCTAGGATTTTAATATTATAATTTAGAGTATAGCCCATAATGGACATGCATAGGTGAGAAGTGCACGAAGGATATAGGTGAGAATGAGAATTTTATTATTTCTTCATATAGGAACAATGAGGGGATAAAGTCTTCTAATATTCATTTCGTACTTTTGTTTTACACAATTAAAAAAAGAAAATTATCATTGATATTTTACTGAAGATAAATTCCCAAAGATTTGGTTTCAGTTTTTACAAAACAGAAGATGTTTTTAAGGTAAATGTCTGAGTCTTGCTGAAAAATACGACTTCTGTTTTATTAATATTTAATGCAATTTTCTATTTATCATGCAAAAATGGAGCGATCCGCAAGAGGTTTGTTTAAAAGAAATTTTGGGTTTTTGTTTTTACATACTAGAATTGCAGTATCATGTGCATAAATTGATATAAGAATGTTGAACTTAGTAGGAATATCCGAAACGAAGATTGAGAACAGCAGTGCAGATATTTTATTTCCTAGGAGTGTTCCGTCTTTGATATTATTGATATAAGAATAATCTCTGTTAATTTTGAACTGAAAAAGATCTGCACGAAAGGTTGAAGGAGTGAGTTTGATGGTCAGCGGTGGAAACTTTAGGTTTATAAGTTTAAAAATGAGTCTTTCAATATTCTGTCAAATGCTTTGATTGTCTAAAAAATTCACTATTGTATGCGTCGCTCTGAAACGCAGAAGTGATCTGTAAAAATTATTAAAAGAAATTAAAATAAATAAAAAAAACTTGCATTACAAAAAAAAATTACCAGAAATCAAGTACATTTTTATAATCGATTAAAATAACACAATCTTTATTATCGTCAAATGTGCAGTTAATGTTTGTTCAATTATATTCTGTCAAATATATTTTTCTATGGTTTATGTAGCTGGCAAACACTCAGACAGCTTGGTCTTGATGCCTTAAGGCAAGCGCTGTACAGACGTTACTCACTTTGCATTACCCAGGGGCGCGTGTAACTTGAAGATAAGCCACGGACGCGGAGTAACAATGCCCCGTAACGATCTACGATCATATTAGACCGGGACCCAAGGCTTAAAGTGGATTCCGAACCACTACAAACACCCATAGCACCGCCGGGACTCGAAGCCGAAACCTGTGGTACCGAGCGCCAGAGCGCTAGCCACTCGGCCATTCAGGCCCACTCTTTCAAATGTATAAGAATTTCAAAAGATCCCTTCTTTGAATAACATAAAAAGTTGTGTCACAATAAAATGCTTTAAGGATGAATAAGTTACCGTTCGTCTGAAATAAAGTACACTCAAATAAAAGTTTCAATTAGTATTATATAAAAATTTAAAAATCAATTTTATTTCAGAAATTTTAATTCGATAGATTTTATGTACAAAAAATATATAAATAAATAAATTTCACTTAATTTTGAGTTATTGAAAGTTGGCAACAAAACAAATCTACCAATTGATTATTTAAAACATTATTTATTTTTAGAAATTTTATTTTTTGAGATAAAAAATAATACTTAAGTCTAAATTTATTTATAGTTTTGAGCCTCAATTAAAATAAATCAGTATATTTCGCTAAAAATTTCAAGTATCCAGTTTAGCATGGCAATCAGTCCAACCAAAGAACAAAGCTTCGACGCTAGAGCCACCTTCGACAAATTCACTGAAGAAGCTGGGAACAAAGGCAAACTCTACTGGAAGATGCAAAAAAATGGTATGAAGAGGCCAATCTTGCAGAGGAATTTAAAAAATCCGCTAATGAATTCGGTGAATTATTCAAACAAAAGCAAGGGCGAATCTGGTATGACTTTTGAACAGTTCAAGGAATTCATCGAAAAGTTTGCTAAAGACGTGCAATTTGAAGTGAAGGAGGTAATAAACAAACTCATGGCTTCTCAAGAAAAGAAATAAAATAGCTAATCGTAACGAACGTTTCGGGAAATTTATTTTGTTAAAAATTATTTTCTTTTGAAAAAAAAATTTAAAATTATAAAAACATTTTTGAAGCGTGATATTTTTTATGGGGATTCTCCGATGATTGATGCCCCTCACTTTCGCTCCAAATTAGCCATCGCCGCAGGCAACTCCCCTCGTTACTCTAATTACTGGACCGATCAAAGACCGTAAGCACGACCAAAATCGTAAAAAATAAATAAATAAAAATAACAGGGCATCAAACATCGTAGACTCCCTTTTTTTTTATAAGATTCATAAGTAAAAATTGTAGATAGAATTTTTTTTATGTAATTGCTGTTTATTTTTTTCTAAGGCTTGCTATTTTCCTAGAAATGCACTTTAGCATTTGACAATATCTAAAATCGCCCTATTTGGCTCATTTAGGCTTTAGTCAAGTTTTTTTAAAATTATTTATTTATTTTTTTCTATAGATAAATTGAAAGCACTAGTTTTTAGTTTGATTTGGTTTGTCGCTCTAAGGGCATCTTCTGTCTTGCGAGGGCTTAACAGACCGGGACCTACAGTTTAAAGTGGATTCCGAATCCCTACAAACACCCATGTCACCACCGGAACTCGACCCGAAACCTGTGGTACCGAGAGACAGAGCGCTAGCCACTCGGCCATTCAGACCCTTTTTTACAAAACATTGTTTATGATATTACTGCAATAAGAAAACCAAGTCATGCCTTTTCAAACAAAATAAAATACTTAGCTTATATGAGAGTTAAATCGATCTGAAACACTATAAGAATAAACGGGATATTTCATTGAAAAATTTCATTTACAATGGTCTACTTTTCTCGGAAGAAAAAGCAATACAAATCAACCAATTTTAGAATGGATATTTTTTTACAGTTTGCATGAAATGAGAGAAAATGATAGAGAGGGTGGGGAGGGTATGAACAGAAGGAAAGGATCTCCTAGAATTCCAGTTCTGGAATGTATATCCAGAATTATTTACAAGAAAAATAAACGCAAAGCACACACACACACACAAAAAAAGAACAATAATATCCGCAAAACTTGAACGCATTTCTTCGGTTTCAACATCTCGAGAAAAATAATGCTCTCATAGTTTGGCTTTTTGAAATGGCTTTTGTTTCCTTTATTTATTTATTTTTTTTTTGAAAAGAATGAATTATTTTCACTGATATTGTTCCATTTTCCTTCTTTCCGTTTCTCAGCAGTACGCAGAGGAAATATTTATTTGCTGTCATAATGCAGGGGTGTAGCGATTGTGAAATGTAAACAGAATGTAACGGAAATAAGAGTCTAATATATTTGACAAATGAATGCATTCTCATATTTTAAACGAGATGTTTGTTTTCAATTTGTTTTTTTATTAGAGAATTTTTTTCTGTTTTAAATAGATTTCCTTATTAAATATTTTTTTAATCCTTGCAAGTAAAGTAAAAGTAAGAAATAATAATTAAAAATCTATTTAGATGTCTTAAAATATTTAAACGTTTTTCTAAAAAAAAGAAACACAACAAAAAATTTATAATTTGGTATAGAAATTAATAAAGATGGCAAATAATGAGATCATAATTCTAATGAATAATTAATTGAATTTATTTTAAACTAAAGAAATAAAAATTTTTTTAAATGCGAATATCAGTTATTTTTCTTTAAAATTTTGACTTCTGTAATTATTTTTTTGCTTTTATTATTTAAACAATTTTTCTTTTGTTTTTTTTTTTTCTGTCAAATTTTTAAGCTTTTAAACTATTGTTTAGTTCTTTTTATTTTAACACCTGCTTTAATATACTACTTTTTTGTTTTGTTTAATTTGGGTTGCACTTCTTATACTTACTGTCCTCTGTAAATTGTATGAACATTATTTGAATTAAATATTTATTATATCTCGTCATATTTCCTCACCAGCAAGACAAGAGAAGGCTCTCTGTAAATAGTAAATATCTAATAACATCCTACACAATTATGATGCTAGGCGTGGTGATAACAATAATTATTTTCACAGTTTCAACCGATAATTTTTAAAAATTAGCATTAAAATATCCAACGTTATTGTATCTTAATAAATAAATCGAAAAAGTTCAGATTGATCATGAAAATTTTTTTAAATAATAGTTTGTTTTTTAAAATAATTCTTATTAACAAAGTAAATATCGAATTGAAATCTCACTATGACTTACAAATAAGACAGGTGAACGACATTATCTAATTAAGTAAAAAATATGATTCAGGAATTGAATCTAAGAACTCGTAAATGCGTTAGATTTTTGTATCATTCAAAATTTGCAATGTTTATTAAACATTTTTAAATTCAAGAATATCATCTACTTCACTATGTAATCGTGACAGAAAATTGACAGAAAATTCCTAGAATTTATATTTTCCAATAATTTTTTAATTCCTATCATTTATTAAATAGACATATAATAATTTAAACATAATCTCTTTTAGCTACTCAAATAAATTCAAACTTCAACATTAAAGTTCATTAATTTAAACAAATTTTAAAGATCTGGAGGAAAAAAAATCAGATTATGCTGTCAACTTGCTTTTGACTATAATTTGACTTAAAGCGATTATATGAAAATTGTTAAATGATAATAACGAATATATAATTTTCATAAATAAATAAATAATGAACACTATAGTTACTAAATCAAATGAAATCCATATTGATTCTCAAAAAAAAAGTCTTTGGTTAATTTAAATTAAATTATAATTTTTTATCCTATTTATTTTTCTTTTAATTCTATTTAATTTTTTAATTTTATAAGTTTCTAATTATTTTTCTCTCTTTGCAATTTTTTCTTGACATCTCTTTCAGTTTTTGTTATTATTTTTTCAAAATTAGAGAGAAATTTTAGTTTCCAAATGATCCAATTTTACCAGAGATGCAAACAAAAAAATGTCCCAAAATTTGTAAATAAAAAATTTATGAATAACACTGCCTAACTAAGTGACATTCAAAGTCATTTTAAGAACCTAATACATATATTTTTTATTACGAGGATCTAAATTGCTCACAATTCAATATTTCAGAATGTTTAGCCAATTATCATAGGAGGTGAAAACATAAAGTAATTTTCACAAACGTATACAGAAGCAACCCTCTGCATAATGCAACTTTTGTGCAAAAATTTTCTGTTCCTGGGATTATTTAGAGTGACTTGGCCCTAAGTGCTTAAAACTCATAACCTTGTAGATTTGAGAATACATGGCTTGGAGACGTGATGAGTAGTTTAAGTCAGACAAAACAGATAAAGTCCACATTTGCAAGATAAGATCATAATAATTCATATGATAACTGCCAAAAAAAGTAGTTAAAACTAAAATTAAAGTAAAAGTAATTAAAATAATTAGTTTAATCTAAAGTATTTAGAAATTTAGCCTCGTGACAATTAAAAAAAAAATATAAAAATTATAATTAGCATTTCTCAGCGCAACGAGCATCAAACCACGTGAAATGATTATAATCAGATTTGATACTATCAAATGTCATTAGCTTAATTTTTAAGTTAGAAGAATTCCAAATTTTGTGAAGTGCAGTAAAGAGTGTTGGTCAAAATTCAAATTTTCAGTTAAACTGATAGCTTGTTTGAAAAAAATCAAAATATTAATTAATTTTCATCTAAAAAGTAACAAACTAAGAAATCTATAAATATCTCGAGATGGCTTCGGATAAAGGACTTCAAACCAAATTTGATCTTCAGTGCAAAACCGCTGGAGCAGCAGATGACAAGCTTCCTATTCCCAGCATCATAAAATGGCTCAAAGAAACTGGCGTAGTTAGCAAAGATACTGGAATTACCGATTCTGAAGTGGAGAGCAGCATGCACCAAACCGCTAAAGACAAGAAATCTATGGGTTTTGCTGAATTCAAAGAATGCTTGAGCGCTATTGCAAAAGAAAAGAAACTGGAGCCTAAAGAACTATTGAATAAACTAGCCAGTGAATGAAGATATATGGTGAAAAACAACCTCTTGATTGAAGCAGATCGTAGCTAAACTATTAGTTATAAAAATTAAATCTTTTAAACCAACAATTATTTATGTCGAAATAGAACGTGTGTAATTTGAAATAAAAGCATTCTGTGAAATTTATTTGATTTGTGTTTTTTTATTATTTAAAATATCTAAAAATTGATTTGAAAGTTTATCGGCTTTTACTGTTAGACGTTATTCGTAAAATACCTGACAAAACGTCCCAGTATTTAAATCTTTAGAATAAAAAGTAGTATAGGAGTCACTGATTTTGGCAAACAAAATTTTACCGCCAAGTCTATTTATCGCCAAAATGTTTGAATTTTTTTTTTTCTGAGTTGGCTAGGAAATTTTGGTTTTCAAAATCTGTGTCTCTATCATCATTCTTCCTATGAGTCAAACATTTTAGTAAACATAATCTAAATAACTATTTAACACTATACTAAACTTTACTAAACATAATCTAAACAACTATTTAACACTTTACTAAACTTATTAAACATAATCTAAACAACTATTTAACGTTTCACTAGACTTTACTAAACATAATCTGAACAACTATTTAACGTTTTATT